>BPLQ01013503.1:0-16298 GCA_021605075.1 Caerostris darwini
TAAAATAGGTTTTTTTTTTTTATGTTACTTAATGTTTTCTAAATTTTATTACCCACAAAATTTAAAAAACAAAGAATTTTATTTTCAAAAATTAAAACGCAATCTTAAAAAAAAAAAAAAAAAAAAAAAAAAAAAAAAAAAAAAAAAATAGCATGCCAAACGATTTCCTTTCCTTGAAAATTCGTATTTTCACTTTGAAGTGAAAATGTATTTGCTTTCACCAGATGATCTTTTAGAACAATTTTACTTTATTTAATTATATTATTATTACCTTGAGAGAGAAATTTAAATAAATATCATGTATACAAATTCTCGTGAAAGAAATATTTAAGAAATAATCAATTATTGGCCAATATTAGAATGGCCAATATATACCAATTATTCTTTCATAAAGAAATTAGAACACGTAATATAAAAAAAAATAATAATAAGTCAATTCCTACTTTTTTTCCACTCTATTGCAGAAAGTCCTTTATAAATAATTTTCATTCATTTTTTTAAGTTTATCTGGCTCCATTTATTGGTAGATACATGCAACTTAAATCTAAAAAAAAACTAAAATGAATTAATTAAATTTAACGAATGAATGAATATTTGAGAAAACTGTATTAACATCCAGTGTCATCCACTACAAGTTCAATAAAAAGATGTATTTGAGCTGTAGTGGATGAATACAAAGTATTTTATGAACGATTAAAAATTTGAACAAGATATATATAGGGAGAGTGTGAGCTAATAGAAGGAATTGAAAAAAAAAAAAAAAAAAAACCAGTAAGAATCAATTATTCCTATTGGCTATTTTTTAATGTACTTCAAGATCTTTGTATGCATAATATTTATTTAAGTCACTTTCTCGAGTTAATAGAGAGTTTTTGCATTGGTACGTTGAGTTAGCCCGTAGGACGTCCGTTAGCTTTTTCTCCCTAGCGTGCATGCTCAGTTTCCTATGAGCATGCGCGCTGAAAAAGCAACTGGACGTCCACGTCAACGTACGGTATGCAAAAACTCTCTATTAACTAATTTCTTCTCGAGCAAATAGTCGTCAAGGATACGAAAAACCTCACTCTTCTAAACGACACCTATAATTTTATGGGTAAAAAATTTTCAAAATAATGTAATAAAACAAAAAAAAAAGCAAAATGTAAAACAATTCACGTGAGTTTCAATTTAATGTAATTATTCACTGATCTAAATAAAATACTATTTCAATTATTTTTTTGTAGGTTTTCCTCTCTTTAATTTCTATCAGAAAACAAATTATATACAATTTAAAAAAAAAAAAAAAAGAGTTTTTACAACGCTTTCTTTTCTAAAGACGACTCTTTCTTTTCGAAAGAGTTTTTACAAGCATACAAGCGTTTTTACAAGCGTTTTAAGTACAGAAGCGTCTATGGACACAGTCTATTCGATTGTTGAGTGTTGCAATGGCTTACAGATGCAGCAATATGCGAGGGTGTTCAATCTGAAGGTGCATGTGTAGAAATCACTTATACGAAGCAAAGCAAGAACAACTGGAGACGTTGACAAGAATGTAATTTCTAGCTAAAGATATTCATTATTACTGTGCTCAAAAAGTAAGACCAATTATTTTTTTTTTCTAAAACTCTTTATTTATTCTTCCACATTTATTTCATCGCCTTCAAATTAATCCCCTACAGACACAATGCACTTATGCCAAATTTTTCCCCCGTCATCAATGCCTGTTAAAAAAGTCATCGGCAGGGATGGCCTTCAAAGCGCGCGGCGATGCACGTTAAATCTTTTCAATCGACTCAAAATGGTGTCCCTGGAGGGGTCTTTTGAGTTTAGGGAATAGCCAGAAGTCCCACGGTGTGAATACGGTGGTTGTGGAATGACATGGATTTCATTTTTGGTGAAAAAGTCATGAAGAATCAATGCAGTGTGAGCTGGCGCATTCAGTGTTTTCGGTAACCATCGAGATTTGACGCATTGGAGGCCCAAAATGGAATGAAATGGATCCTTTTGAAATTCCAACATCATCAGCAAAGTCTGTAATTGTAAATAGACGGTTTGCAAGCACCAAATATTTAATTTTTTGGACGTCAGCTTCGTCGACTGAGGTTGATGGTCGACCAAAGGGCTCTTCGTATTCAACGCGTTCTCTGCCTTCTTTGACCTGTTTATACCACTTCTAAACATTTCTTTCCGATATAGGAATGCTCACCGAATGCCTTCTGCAGCATTCTATACGTTTCCGCAAACAAAATTTAATGCAAGTTCTTCATACATTTCAAAAATCGCCGGAAACAGTTTTAGCGTCTTACAAAGCCAAGCGTAACTCAAACACTAATGAATATTTTGACATCAAATTTCCTATAGATGTCAAGAACAGTGTCAAAAAGAAAAAAAAATTGAAATTCCATAAGCCCGGGGAATTTTAAATTGAAAATTGGTCTTACTGTTTGGACACAGTAGTATACACTACCGGGAAAGTAATCTATATCAACAACGCCATCTGTTGTTGAAAAATAAACAATTCCGGCGGTGATACGCCCAATGAATAAGATAAAAAAAAATATTCAGAATATATAACTAATGAAAATGTAGTTCATTTAAATCCTAGCACTCAGGATTGTTTATCAAATCCAGATGAAGAAGTGAATTTTGAAAAACATTTTGATAACGAATACAGGCAAAAAATCTCCGAGAGGTTACTAATAAAAATGAAGCAGAAAAAACGCCTTAAAATCAAATCTAGAGAGTGCCTTGGGGAAAACTGATAATATTGGCAGGCTAAAATTAGATGTTAAGGAGGGTATTCAATTGCACCCTTCAGTAATACAACTAGCAGTAAAGAAAAACAAAAAAATAACAACAACACTTGCTTTAGCAGCAATCCAAGCAAGTGTTAAGAGACTTTTCTCAGCACTGAGGCTTATAAAAAGCTATCTTGGATTAACATGGAAAGAAGATTTACAAAGGTAACATGTTTTTGATTAAAATGTAAAAAATTATTTGATTCTATTAAACCATGCAATAATATATTCCTGAAAACAATTAGGGGATATGATTTTGGGTATAAACTGCAAATGAGGAAATTTATGTGACTAATATATGATGCATAGGAGTTGTATGATATGAGAAAAGAATGAGAAGCAACGAACAAGGAATAATTAAATTTTATTGAAGATATTTTACGGGAAAAAAAAATGCACAATTTGTACATATTATACAAACATATGTGATTTCTAGGATACAAATGAGTTTCAATAAAAGAAATGAGTTACCCCTGACAAAAAGCAATGTCGCACACCTACTGCCTATGGAATCAATGGGATTATCACTGAGGGACTGGGGCATTCTCTCCCACTCCTTCAGAAAAGAGCTTTCCAACTGCTGAATTGTTTCTTAGGGTGATAAGTAACTAGCACTTCTTCTTCCCAGAATGTCCCAAACATGCTGTATTGGGTTCATGTCTGAAGAATATACTGATCAATCCATTCGAAGTATTTTCATCAAAAAAGAAATGTGACGATGTGACCTGGAATTATCATCCATGAGAATGAATTCATGCACGATTGCAGCAATGTAATGGACCGCAATAGGTCTGAGAACATCATCCCTGAGTTGTTAGTGCAGGCGCCTGATGGCCGAGTAGCTAACGCTCTGGAGCTCGGTACCACAGGTTTCGGGTTCGAGTCACGGCGGTGCCATGGATGTTTGTAGTGGCCCGGAATCCACTTTAAACCGTAGGTTCCGATCTAATAGGATCGTAGAGCTTCACGGAGTCCAATGCAGACTTCTCGTCCACGTCATTCCCAAACTGTAAAGGGGCAACTCAACTCTAGGCACAGTGATGTGATGTGGTGTAGTAGTAGTCGTTAGTGCTCCATTCCTGATAATATGTAGGTCGGTGCGGCCATTGATAGAAATACCTGCCCAGACCATCACTGCTGCTCTAAATCGGATATTTTTATGCAGAAACGTAGGTGCATGTATCAGGTTCTCTCCAAATGAGAATCCGCCTATTGTCATAATGTACACTAAAGCGGGACTTTTCCGTGAAGAGCATGTTGATCTACTCATCTCTTTCCTATCTGAGAGGCTCCTGTGCTCACTTCTTGGTGGCAATATTGTGGTCCTGTGACAACGCAACATAAACCATAGGTCTGCGAGCATGCAAGCCCACGTGGCGGAGTTAATTTTGAAAAAACTGGGTCGAAACTCTGGTACCAGTAGCACTATAAAATTGCTGTTTTAAGAAAGTTTTAAGGATTCATAGTGCAGTATCTTCTGGTCGGTAGTGTTAAATGCCGATCTTCATTTTGTGTTGTTTCTCGCTTACGCCCTTGTCCCGATATTCGGTGAACATTTACAGTTTCCAAAAACAGATTCCATAGTTTGGGAATTACACTTTGTAAAACTCCTAACGCTTCCCACTACAACGGATCTCTGGCCTTTGATACCACAGGCTTCAGGTGAGAATTCTGACAGTGGTATGGATGTTTGGGATGTTGGGAATCCACTTTAAACTATAGGTCCCGTTCTGTATAGCCGTAAGATAACCGTAGAGCGGCAAACTAAACCAAACCAATCTACAACGGATTGCATTTGATCCAGTCTAAACGACCGATGACCCTCCAGGTTACCGATTCAACTAAATCATATTTCTTATGTCATTGTAGTCACTATTACAAAACATTCAACGCTTGTTTCAATTGTTTTTAATCTCCTACAGAAAAAATGCTGCAGGTCGCTTTTCCCTCCTTATACAAAACGCAAAATTTTCGATGTTGCAAACAAAGTTTGCATATTCCGAACTTTGCAAACGTTATAATTTTCCTTTTTATCCTCTTCTATTTCATTTTTGGTAAAAAAGTATACGATTATACGGTTATTTAATGTCAAACTCGCAGTATACCGTAATTGTTTTGAGCAGTGTACTTAAAATATCTGTTAATTTATTACTGTCATTTTTATAAGACAGGTATATTATTTGTAAACAAATTTACAATATAAAGATATATTTTAAGTTAATGCAATTATTATGCCAGTAAAGCTGTAAAAGAAAATATTAAAGTTAACAACTGTTTTTACGGTGAGAGTTCAATGAAAGTCAGTGAATTTATTTTATACATTTTTTTTAGTAAAGATTACCTATGACATAAATAATTTTCATTAGTAAAGATCATAACACATAAGTTTACAGTAAAAAGTCAGGAGCTGAGAGTCAGGACTCAGGTGTCGATATAAAAATAATGTATAATCCTTTTTGTCTGACACCCCACAACATGATTTAATAATTCCTTTTGCATTTGTTTGTATCTTTGTTTATTTATTATTATTTTTTTACATTTTTTACCGGTCAACAAAATTTAATTTTTCATATTGTTAATACAGAGTGTGTTATCCTGCAATGAATCTCCACTGATGTTGATTTGGAATTTAATGAAATTGCAGATTTTTTGGCGAAGAATGCCCGAAGTCTGAATCAGACTGCCATTCCTGCTTTCCTTGCAGATGCAAATGCCCTGGCAAAATCTAAACTTATGATTCCTTCTAAGATCAAAACTAAATACCAAATTACAGAACTAAATGTCGACAGAAAAAACAACTACTACTCTTACAAGATTGAGGATGAAGCACCACAAAAATATGAAAATTTCTGCCGATGGCGATACAAAATACCAAAAAATGTGGCAACTTTCCTGACGTCGAGCTTACTCCCCGTCATGTCTTTGATTGGCCAGCTGTTGTAGCCGCTGTGCATTGTCTGGATCCTCCCTTGGATGAGTAGTAGATATATAGTGTAGCTGGCAATCAACATAGCCAATATTATTCAGGAACACCGCGATAGTTGATTTTCTTGTACTCATCAAGGCATACGACAATAACAAATAAACATTGAAAAAAAAAATATTAACTATTTAACTAGTGAATATATTTAAATTATAATTAATTATTTAAATATAAGTAAATATAAATGTATCTAGAGAGAATCTTTTTCGTAAAAGTTCTCCTTTATATTTTTTGGAATATGAAAAATTAAAAAAAAAAAAAATTTGTGTTATATATTTTTTTGCATAAAACATAAAACATAGAATACGTTTTAAAGCTTTTTAAAATAGTTATTTTTTTCAACTGTATAAAAGCTAATTGTGTATCGTTTTACATGTAATTTAATTGTACCTCAAGAAGTGTGTTTTTATCGACCTTGCAAAGAAGGTATTTAATTAATCCTTTGAAAGTTTATGTCAAATATCAAAAGTAATATTGTTTAGGTTAATAAGAGCAAGCGATTTTTGATTTTACAGTTTCACAAAGAGGGGTGGGGGAATTGGACAAAAAATTCCGATCACTGAGTCGAATTTTTTATACCAGTTATTTTATGAAATATTATCATAAGTAATATATACTAAAAAAATATGGAATAAATATTGTAACTTTTTTAGTGTGAAATAAATATACTGACTCTTTACCGTAATATTATAAAATATGGCAAATCATGTATTTAAAAAAAGTGTGAAATAAATATAGTGAATCTTTACCGTAATATTATCAAATAGGATCCCAAGTAATGTATTTAAAAAAGTGTGAATTAAATGAAGTGAAAGTGGGAAATAAATGTAGTGACTCTTTATCATAATTTTATGGAATATAATCACAAGTAAAGTATTTAAAAAAAAAGTGTGAAGTAAATATAGTAACTTTTTTTTAGTGTGAAATAAATATAGGGATTCTTTACCGTAATATTGTGAAATATGATCACCACTAATGGATATAAAAAAAGTGTAAAATAAATATATTGACTTTTTTTCTTTAACTTATCTGTAAAAAAAAAAGTTTTTTCTAACGGAGTATTATTGCTATTTTTTTTTAAAATTTAAAGGTGTAATATTTGAACTTACTTAAAATACATTCTCGTACTCATTTGAATAAAAAAAATATGTATATCCTATAAAAATAACTACTAAAATAACAAGAAGCAAAATAATACGATAGCTCAAAGCAAACAAAAGAAAATTGTACATCTTAAATACAAAGATGCTAATTAAATCTTAGTTGTTCTTAAATTTGAAATATTTTTTAATGTTCTGTCAGTGTTGGTTTAAGACAGGGGTGGCGAACCCACGGCCCGCCTTGAATATTTCTCCGGCCTGTCAGATTTATCACACTTTTACAAAATATATTTATTTTCTAATGGCCAAAGTAGTGAAAACCAATGTATTAAAAAAATACATTATGTGTGCATCCATATATTCAAAAATTAATTGTCGAAATTATGAGAAAAAATCAACTTTGATTTTAAAATAATATTCTTGAGAATAAAGGACAGATATTGTCTATTTTATTGATGAGTATACAGTTATGAGTTCATAGATTAATTAAATTATATTCTGCGAACTTATAATGTATGCGCATCTTGAAACATTCAATATAACAGGCTCTATGTTTCACTTTAAGTGACCTCAGTGGCCATTAGTAGATACCCACAGTTGACTTTTGATAGCAGAGTACACAAGACTCGTAGTTGAAGTTGTTAGCGCTTTTGATTCAACTTCCACCTGCGAATCGTTTTTTTTTTTTTTCCAAAATGAAATTGACCGAAGACAAAACAAGCTCAAACATGACGGACGCCAACCTGCAACACCCAATACGATGTGCAAATACCCAAATGGAGATCGATTTGCAAAAGTTAAGTGAAAGAATGGAGAAACAAACATCGCACTATTAAAATAAATATTTTTTAATGATTTCATTTTTTTTAATTCGTTTATATTTCCTTTTTAATGTTATATGTTTCTTTACAATATGCGTTTAGTAACATTATTGTTATTTTATCTATGTTCACATGTAAGAATAATAGTAACACATTAATAATAGTTCATTATATTTCAATTTTTCACTCCAAAAAATGTCTATAGTGGGTCTAAATCTAATAGGGAGATATACAATTTTATATACGGGCGGCGGAGTTAGGATGCATTTCCAAAGTGGCCCGCTAGATCATTTGGGTTGACCACCCCTGGTTTATGATAACTTTTCATAAGCGTCAGTTCTTATTGGTTTTCTGCAAAATCAGAAACTGTCTTTGCTAACAGTTTTAACGTCCTGATGACCAAGTGGCTAGAACTCTGGCTCCTAGTTTTTTACACCAAACTAAAGATTTGCAATATCAAAATTTCAAAAATCCGGTATTTACTATTTGAAATTAATGCATGCATAGTACGAAACTGAGATAATTAATTAACAAATATTTAATTTATAGTCTCCTAACAACAGTTTTCTCAAATTCACCTACAGATTTGTTTTAAGAACGAATTTAATTAAAAAAAAAAAAAATTGTAAATTCAGAGATAACCCCTATACTGCTTATAAGCATTTCTCTTGAGCTATGGCTTTCTATCAACCGAACCAAAAATAGCCAACAAATTTAATTGCCATAATATGAAAGGAATTAAGAAATTACAAAATTTTTATCTAATGGGCTAACCATAAAATTTAGAATTTAATATAAGAATAAAACGCATAACAGCAATCTTAAAGAAAAATAACAACAAATCATGTTCAAGTAATTAATTACTCGTATGTTCATCAATTATTGTTCGAAACTTAAGAAAAAAAAAAGAAAGAAAGACTAGAGAATTCCAAACGATTTTATAAAAAAGCAAGGAAATGAAAGAATTTTTTAAAATTTTTTAAAACCTTTAGAATTTCAAACGATTTTATAAAATTACGTGAAAAAAATATTAAAAAAAAATAAAAGATTAGAGAATTACAAACGATTTTATAAAAAAAACATGTGAAAGAAATTTCAAAAAAGTAATAAAAAAAACTATAGAATTTCAACGATTTTATAAAATGACGTGAAAAAATTAAAAAAAAAAAAAAAAAATAATAATAAACGACTAAAGAGTTCCAAACGATTTTATAAAAAAAGTACGTAAAAGAAATTTTAAAAAAAGTTTAAAAAAACCTATAGCATTCCACACGATTTTATAAAATTACGTGAAAAAAAATAAATAAATAAAAGACTAAATTCCAAACGATTTTATAAAAAAGCACGTGAAAAAAATTAAAATAACTTATAGAAGTCAAAACGATTTTATAAAATCACAAACATTTCCCTTGAGTTATGATTTCCTAACAACCGAAGCAAAAGCAGAATTACGAAATTGCAACTTTTTTTATCAATTAAGTAGAGAGTGATCAAAAGGATTTATACAGTTAATTAGGCGGCGTGATGACCATTTGGCTAGCTCACTGGTCTTTGGTACCACAGCTTCAGGTTCGAATCCTGGCAGTGGCATGGATGTTTATTAGTGGTTGGGGATCCAATTTAAAACTGTAGGTCCCTGTCTTCTTGGGACACGAGTGCACAAAATAACATTAGAACGACAAAATGAACTTGTTAGATTATTGATCTCATCAGTAATTAATTAGTTAAAAATTTTTTTAAAGTGTCGGATTTTGATGCAAAATGTGATTCCTTCAAAAATTCTCGCTACTCATACTTCTTAAAAGTGCCCTTTTTTTAGATAAAAAATGAAATTACATATTTTAATAAGCATATCTTTTTAAATTAAAATGAAAAATTTTTGAGAGCTATGAATGATATATATTAGCCTTACTTATGAGAAATGTGACTATCTTCATATGAACAAATGAACAAATAGATGGAAAATGAGTTATAAATAATTATATATGCATAAAATAATACATAATTATAGATTTTGATAAAAATTTTATCTCCCTTACTAATAAACATGACAAATTACTTACAAATTTTTAAAATATGTTCCATTCAAAAGCAAATTGTTAAAATTGTTAAGTTTTCTAAAAAAACAATTTGAGATTCTATCAACATGTTATATGTTGATATGCCGGTATGTAATATATAAATTCTTTCAAGATTTTATATATAACATACCGGCTTCCTTATAGGCTTATTTTAAAAAAAAAATTGCTCTTTTAAGCTACCTAAATATAAAGATTCATAACTGCTGGCCATTCTATAGGCATTTGAGGCTATTCTGAGTCTACCTTCATCACAATAAATGAATGGAATTACTATCTTCACTGACTCAAGATATGCTTTACAGGCTCTAAATAAAGGTTTCTCAAGTATGATCTTGAACATTATATCTCTTTTAGGACAAATCCACTGCTTGCACCAGAATGTATATTCTACAATGGATCATTGAAATGAATGAAATTGCAGATTCTTTGGCGAAGAATGCCAGAAGTTTGGATCAGACAGCCATTCTTATTTTCCTTGCAGATGTGCATTTGCAGAACTAAATACCAAACTACGGAACTAAATGTCGACAGAAAAACAGCTACTACTCTAAAAATATTAAGGATGAAGCACCACAAAATATGAATATTTCTGCTGATGTGTTTAAGAAATACCAAACATTTGGCAACTTCCCTGATGTCGGGCTTACTCCACATCATGTCTTTGATTGTCCAACTGTTGCAGCCGCTATGCATTGTCTGGACCCTCCCACGGAAGAGGATTTATACTCCGAGCTGGCAATCAACATAGCCAATATTAATCAGCCAATATTATTCGGGAACACCAAGATAGTTGATTCCCTTGTACTCATCAGGGAATACGACAACAACAACCAAACATTGAAAAAATAAATAAATATGAATTATTTAAATTACATTTAATTATTTAAAGATAATTAAATATAAATGCATCTAGAAGAATCTTTTTCGCAATTGTTATTCGGGAGCACCACGATATTTGATTCCCTTGTACTATTCAAGTGATACTACAACAACAACAACAATTGTAAAGATTGCAACAGTATATACGAAATTGAACTTCATTACCACAAACCCTGTGAGAGAAAATAAGTGCATAGATTTAAACTCGAAATGACAACTCGTCGATTTATTTATTATTATTATTACGGGCTAAAATTACGGCTACGGGTTATAGGTTAGAAATTATAATAATATTTTTATATTGAGTCTTCCATTACCAAACGAATCGTTATTTATAAATAATCTGTTTTATTATCAACACTGTTCAATCGATATTGTATCATCTGTTGCCTTTTCAAATTTCTTTTTAACTCATCGGTGAAGGGTTATTACAAATTATTTTTAACGATAAAATTTACATTAAAAAACTGAGACGAAATTTGACATAGTTTGAATTTTTTATTAATTAGTCTATTAAATTACTTATTTTAAAAATATTTCGAATTTCAAATATATTTTCTAATTTCATATATTTTTATTCATATTTTATTAATATTTTTAATTCTATTTTTTGTTCTAATGCAGCTGGAAAACACTTAGAAAATTGTCTTTGATGCCTTAAGGCAAGCGCTGCACAGACGTTACTCACTCAGCACTATCCAGGAGGTGCGTATAGCTTGAAGATAAGCTATGGACGCGAAGTAACACTACCCCCGCAACGCTCTACGATCACGTTAGACCGGGACCTGCTGTTTAAAGTGGATTCCGAACCACTACAAACATCTATGGTACCGCCGGGACTCGAACCCGAAACGAGCGCCAGAGAGTTTGCCATTCAACCGTTCAGGCCCCATTTTATTAATATTCATTTTATTAATTTTTTTAAAGAAGATTATTGCTGCCTACAAATAACGATCATCGACATACATCAATTTGTAGGGAATCATATTTCTAACTAATACGATTACGATCTAACTAATACGTTACTACAACAGTTTTTTTTTTCTAGAAGAGGTTTATTATTTTTAACGATAATATATGCATTAAAATATTGATACAATATTTGAGATAGTGCGATTTTTTTAGTAATTAGTTTATTAAATTATTCTTTTTAATAATATTCATTTTATTAATTTATTTTAAAAAGGTTATTGCTGCCTACAAATAATCGATCATCAACATATATCATTTTCTAAGGAATGGTATTTCTAATTAATACGCATACGACCATACTAATACGCTACTATAACAATTTTTTTAAAGGGGAGAATTATTATATTTAACTATAAAATATGCATTAAAATATTGATATAAAATTTGTGAAAGCTTGAATTTTTTATTAATTAGTCTATTAAATTATTCATTTTATTAATATCTTTTAAAGAAGATTATTGCTGCCTACAAATAATCGATCATCTACATATATAATTTTCTAAGGAATCATATTTTTAACTCATACGACCACTACATCATTTTTTTTTGAAGAGGAGGATTATTATTTTTAACGGTAAAATATGTATTAAAAACTGAATCGAAATTTGAGACATTTTGAATTTTTTTTATTAATTAGTCTATTAAATTACTCATTTTATTAATATTTTTGAATAATTCTAAAAATTGCAAAAAAATATTTTTCAATTTTTAATGAATCATTTATTTCAAATGAAGGTATCAGCTGGCATTTGAATGTCTACAAATGTCAGTTGGTTTTATTCAAATTTGCCTAATTTCCTTTAAAAAGAAAGAAAAAAAAAAAAATTTTTTTTTATCAGTTATTTTTAGAGTATATAAATGCAAACAAATCGAAATATTGCAAATTTTTTTCAATTGTGTTAGTTTGAGATCTGTACTATCATGAAATTGTTAAGTACCATATAACAATATTACGAATTGATAAATGGTGCAACTGATAAATATTAAATATAATTTATTGTTATTAATAATAACTCTACTATATTGTGAAATCAAAATTCTAAGTGCATGAATTTTTTTTTTTTTTTTTTTTTTGCAAGAGACTAAAAATTCAGAAATATCAAATTCATCAAGATATAGAGTCTTACGCATGCGCCAAATCATAATTTAAATGCATCTAATGCCATATGAATACATCGCTAAAACATCTTAAAACAAAAGCATCAAAACAAAGGGGAGGAGTTGCTAATTTAGCTTTTCACCTGTTCCATAAATAAAAAAAATCGTTTGCTATTCATTAAACGTTCCATTTTCCGCCTTACCTCCGACCGTCCCATCGGAACTCCAAAACGGCAGACGATTCTCCTCATCGACTCCACTTATTCCAGTCCACCCTTCTGAAACGCAGGCGATGCACCCCTCTCCCCTCCCCACGCGCGCCGTCATTGTCAGCGACGCGAGGGGGAGGAGTCAAATCCCCTGAGGGCTGCAACCTCCGCGGCCAATGGGAGAGTTCGGGTGACACCCCCGTCACCCAATTCCCGTACTGCGCACGGGGTCGACCGAGATGTCGTTCCAGTAAGAATTTGTGGAGCGAAGACACCACAATCGTTTGCAGCGATCTATTTGGACGAAAACTGTAGTGACTTCGACATCGGTTTAGTTGTTTGTTGGTATGTGCACTGCGATCTAGTTGTTGATGGGGTACATCTGTCCAGAATGGCGAGTATGTAAGGAAGTTGTTTGATTGGTGACATACTGTGTACGACGAATCTTGTTGACGATTTGATTGAACAATGTCGTACACTCAATTTGGATATTCTACTTACGCTGCATCTTCTCCGGTAGGTGTTCAGAATTTTTTTATTTCGTTAAATTTTATTATATTGTTTACTAACAGAAGTGTATATTTACTACAAAAAAAAAAAAAAAAAAAAAGGTTATGACTGAAAATAAATCATCATACCATAAAGCAATATCATTCAACAATCTTACCAAAACAATGTTGTGCTTCTTTCTATCATTTCTCATATTTGACATCTATTCGATTTAGTATATTCAGTGACATTTCTATAGTTGCTATCAAATGAAGTTGATTTATTTTCAGTCATGTGTCAGCACTATACAAATTAGAATTTCCTTCTATTCAGTTTTTTATTTAAAAAAAAAAATAGGTTACATTCCTAACATTTTCTTGGTTTTTAAATGAAATATTTAAACAGCTTATGTTAAATAGAAATCATAAAACCGTTTCGTAAAACTTTCATTAAATAACATTCTTTTTAACCCAATTTATTATTTGCATTATTAAATTTGTTAACTTTTATTACAAAATTTTTTTTTTAATGAAGAATTGAAGTGATTTTTTATGAATATTAAATTATACCGTTTGCCATATTGTGTTACATTTGTATAATTTTTGATACTGCATAAATTTTAATAAATTTAATTCAATGACATTTTTAACTTGGATGCTGCATCTTCTCCGGTAGGTGCTCAAAATGTTTTATTTCGTTAAATTTATTACATTGTTTACTAATAGAAGTGTTGTTTCGAATATTTATTCATGATTGCAAATAAATTATCATACCATAAAGCAATATCATTCAGCAATATTATCAAAACAATGTTGTGCTTCTTTCTATCACTGCTCAGATTTGACATCTACTCGATTCAACCTGTTCACTAACCTTTTTCGGATAGTTTATGCGTTAACAAATAAAGTTGATTTTTTTTCCGTCATACCATAAAGCGGATGTTTCTATGTTTTTCAGCACAACGCAAATTAGAATTTTGTCCTATTTCATTTTTTACATTAAATAAGTTACTTTCCTATCTTGTTTTTTAAATGAAATATGAAAATAGGCCATGATTGAAAATAAATCATCATATCATAAAGCAATATTATTCAACAATACTATCAAAACAATGTTATGCTTCTTTTTATTACTGCTCAAATGTGACATCTACTCGATTCAGTCTGTTCAGAGACATTTTTCGGACAGTTTATTCATTAACAAATAAAATTAATTTAAACAAAGCTGATTTATTTTCAGTCATACCATAAAACGAATGTTTCTATGTTTTTCAGCACTGCCTAAATTAGAATTGCATTCTATAAAAATTTTTACGTGTAAAAGAATAGGTTATTTTGTTAACATTTTCTTAGTTTTTAAATATGTTAAATCAGCTTTTGTTAAATTTCAACATTCTATTTTTAACAAAAGGTCATGATTGAAAATAAATCATAGAAAGAAGCACAACATCGTTTTGGTAGTATCGTTGAATGATATTGCTTTATGGTAATAAAGTAATATTATTTAATGATACTACCAAAACAATGTTGTGCTCCTTTTTATCACTGCTCAAATTTGATATCTAATCGATTTAGTCTATTCAGTGACATTTTACAGATAGTTTATTCGTTAACAAATGAAGTTAATTTATTTTCAGTTATACCATAAAGCTCCTTTGTTTTTCAGTACTGCACAAATTAGAATTTTATTCAATCCATTTCTTACGTTAAAAAAATAGATTACATTCATAACATTTTCTTGATTTTTAAATGAAAAATTAAAACAGCTTATGTTAAATAGATATCATAAAACCGATGTGTAACACTATAAAACCGTCTTGTAAAACTTTCGTTAAATAACATTCTTTTTAACTCAATTCATTATTTGCAGTACTGAAGTAATGTAACTTTTTACATAACCTTTTTTTTAATGAAGAATTAAAGTGATCTTTTATGCATATTTAATAATACCGTTTACCATGTATTAGGTTTGTGTAATTTTTAATACTGTATAAGCTTTAACAAAACTCCTTAAATAACATTTTTATAATTGAAAAATGTAAATATTTACAGACAGATTTTTTTAAAGTTTTTATGTGATTTAAAAAAAAAAAAAAAAATGTAATGTTCAAATTTCGGTTCAATTTCCTTTTTCTAATGTTCAATTTTAATGTTTCAACATCTTCTGAACGAGAATTTTATTCTTTTTGAATTAAATTACTTTTAAATAAATATAAAATGTGACTTGTTTTAAGATTATTTACTTTTTTAAAAAATGGTAGAATATTTTAAATAGTAATTCTTATACTAACACATTTTTGCAGGTCATTCGGTATTATGTAAACTAGAATTTTAGTCTTCTTTCATTTTTATTTTTTGATTCTTTAATCAAAGTAATTAAAATAAAAGACTATTTTTGAATTGCACATATCTTATTAAATGAAATTTTAACATTTTATTTTAAACAATTGATATCCCAATTAATTACCGAAGCACGCTTATCAAATGCTGCCTAAACCAGAAGTGTTTTATTCATACATTTCATAATTATATTAATAAGGAAAGGAGATTTTTTAAGCGTCTTTTTTAATAAAATCTTCACAAAATACATTTAAATATCGCGTGGATAAAATTGATGTGATAAAAGTTTGTAAGTCTTTCGACATTTTAACACAAACCGTAATGGCATAATATAAAAACTCTTTTGTATGTCTTTAATGTGTACAAAAGAATTGCCTGTTGTTTTTATTTACGTGAATAAGAGAATACCGAAATTTTATTATTAATTCCTAAGTGACATGATTTATTGTACGCAATAAAATCGGACCGCAATTAAATCTTTAGTGATAAATCAGGATAATTTATACATTTGTCTATTTACAGCAATAAGAAAATATGACTTTCTCTTCAT
>BPLQ01013504.1:0-187884 GCA_021605075.1 Caerostris darwini
TATAGAATAGAAAACTAAATTGAATAGAAAACTATACAATTCGAAACGATTTTATTAAAAAGTACTTAAAAAGAAATTTAAAATAGAAAATTTAAGAATTCCAAATGATTTCATAAAAAAGCACGCGGAAAAAAATTTAAAATAAATTTAAAAATAGAAATCTTTAGAATTTTAAACGACTCTATAAAAATGCACCTGGGAGAAATTTAAATAAGCCAATAAGAATAACACACGAAAGAAATTAAAAAAAAAAAAAAAAAAAAAAAATTAAACCAATAAGAGACATTGAAACTGGCCAAGAAATCACCGACTCACTCACCCCAAAACAATACACATATATTTTATGGGTAAAAAAAATGTGACAAGCTAAATGTTTATTGAATAAAATGAATCAATTTGAGCAAAAAAAAATGGTTTTGAAATCACTATTCCCTACGTCTCTGAGGTTTAATTCCAATAAATACTTGCTTTATAGTCACCACTTAGTAAACGAATAGATTAAGTGGGAATCGGTGCGATTCTGTGGAGTTCCTTGGTCGCGAAGCGCTCCAAATAGCATATTTACAAATATGGCAGTCGGTCATTGCCCATAGATGAGTATAACAAATTGCACAATAAGCGAGAATATAATTTTACAAAAAGAAAAGAAAAATTACAAAGACAAGCAAGATATTTACAAAATATACAACATAGAAGAGTACAAAAGACGCCGAAGCACTAGCAAGCACCCACGCTATAGCATAAACCTAAGTAAATAAACAAAAACGCGGAACGCGTACCCAACCTGAAGTAACCAGGACCAGAGATAAATTTGATTAATATTCAAAACATGTCGAGGTCTTTTTTCGAAAAGAATGAAGAGAAATGTCATAATCAATTTTGTTAAGTTCAATGATAACCGAGTTGCTGGAGCTATTGAGTGAAGGTTTAGTTCCACATAAAAACTTGCATACTTAATTTCAGTTCGAAAAACCATGGTGCACTACAATAGTACAACTTTGTTTTCTAATCTCTAAAATAAGAAAATTAAGTGGAAATAAAAGAATCTCATATCATCAGTTGAACTATTTTTCCCAAGTTTAGCTGGCTTTACAGAAGTCTGTCCTAGGAGACTGGGGTAACATTCCAGGATATCAACTTATCACTAAGATATAGTTTTCAGAGGGCTCGTGTGGCCGTGCGCTAAGAATGTAAGTACTATTGCATTAAAAAAGAAAAGTCTCAAAGCCGTAAGGTCTGATAAAACATAAGTATTACTTTCAATAAATATGTTTTAGACTTTTGTAAGTAATTTTTTAACAAATATTTCACTTTCAACGACAACAACAACAACAAAAAAGAGATAATCGCTGTAATTAAGCATGCTTTTCAGTGAAAAGTATAATATTTATGCTGATCTTATTATATTTCATTTATCATGTAAGAGAATGACGTTATTCTCCGTGGAGTACACAAAAAAGTACGAGCGAAGAAAATTAAAAGTTATTTAAATAGATTTATCTCCTTACTCATTATGATAAATTTTCATTTCAAAAATGTTTAAAATGTAATGTGAAAATTACATTAATTATATCTATAATTATGTGTCTTTAAATGTGTTAAACATTGCATATCTCTAATTGTATGTGTGTGGTGTTTGGGCGTGCGTCAATAAAACTGTGAGTTCTCCAACTTGTTTCTTAAGTATCTCAATCCAAACACATCCAGCTACAATCTGGTTGCCAACCTGCACACTACATCCTCACTCAACATTAAACATTCAGATTTCTTCCATGAAATAATTTATAAAACATATTCATACATGATAAATTATAATTCGTAAATAAATTCCCCTTTTATTTAAATATGTTTTCTTGGATTTAATTTTTTTCATCAGGATACTTAATTTCGGTAACAATAAACTCATGTTTGTGAAAATTGCAACACCATGAAGAAATCGTCATAATTGAATGAAATTTAATACACAGTTGAGTGGTAGTGGTGCAAATAAATGATTAAATGTTCAAAGCAAACAAACAATAACTAGAGATCGGAATCAGTATTTTGTGTAGCCACCACGCGCCGCAATAAGTTCCGCTACGCGACGTGGCATGGAGTCAAACAAATTTTGAATGTCTGCCTGAGGAAGAGCATTCCATATTGTTTGTATGCGCACCCAAAGTTCGACTGCAGAAGCAACAGGACGAGGATCACGAGCGAGAAGCCGACCAACGAAATCCCACACATCTTCAAATCGGCGACATATCCAGGGAATACGCAGGCCAAGGAAGAAGCTGTACCTGCTGCGTTGCAAAGAAGGATTGAACGGTCCTAGCGATATGAGGGCGGGCATTGTCCTGTTGAAATGCAGCGCCTGGCAAGCTTTGAAGGAAGTTAACAGCTTGGGGCTGTAGAACTTTACTGATGTACCGGTTACTGTTCAGATTGCCCACAATTCTTAGCAATTGAGATCGTCTATGATATGCTATGGCACCCCAGACCATAACTCCGGGTGTTCGTCCACTGTGGCGTTCGATAATGCACTCCGGAAGGTGGCGTTCACCGGCATAGCGTCTGACAAGAATGCGGCCATCATGGTACCACAAATTAAAAGGGCGATTCGTCAGAAAACACGACATGCTGCCAATCATCAAGCCAGTGTCTATGCTGAGCGGCCCATTGTAGCCGCAGGCGGCGATGGTTTAGCGTGAGAGGGATCCTGTATAAAGGAGTCCTTGCGCGCAGTCCACGCTGCAGCAGACGTCTACGAATTGATGAAGCACACAATGAAACACCTGTAGCTATTGACCACTGTGCTGCCAGTCTAGAGGAAGCTGTACGGTCCGTCAGCGCCATGCGGACCAGGTGTCTATCATCGCGAGCTGGCGTCACATTTCGGGGTCCACTCCCGGATTTCCGAGTTGTCCGACACTCGTCCGTCCACTGCTTCTAAAGACGCATCACTGCTGTTACGCCGCACACGAGCGGCTACTACACGATAAGAAAATCCAGCTTCACGAAGGCAGATGATTCTCCCCGTTCAAACTCTGTAAGTTTTTGAAATCTCGCTCTCTTTCGTCGAAGAGGCATAAGTAACGATTGCGCTAACGTTTACCACTAGCAGATAACCACCGATAACCATACACGCCTCGCTACAGCCGTCTATTTATTCGGATCCATCCGTCGTTCAGAGGGCGCTGCTCAGCATACGCATGCGCTACGGATTTGAAATTCTAATCATTTGCATATCATGCTCTAATTTGCATTTCCTGAAAATTACAGCTCACTCGCGTAAGTCCTTCATGGTGTTGCAATTTTCTCAAACATGAGTTTATATTCTTCCTTAATTCATTATACGCTTTAGATATTTATTTATTTAACTCACTGCATTTTGCAACTGAAAAACAACCAAACCAATTTTTACCAGATGCTACTGTTGATATTAGTTCTCCTTAAATCTAACAAGTTTCCTTCTTCCTCAAGAAACACCATCTTGTGTGGAATGTAATTAAGACGGCGAAGAATGAAATGAAATTATCATGAAACGAATGCGAAACAGAAAGCGAGTGGAATGGATTAGAGTCTTAAGCAGCCGAGAGCATCATGTTCATTGCCAACAATCAATCAAGAACCCCGCGATGTTTCCATTAATCCGGGAGGCACTTCATTTACGCAGTGCGTGAGACTTTCCGCTTAACATTCCGTGCTAAGTAAATTGTGGCAACACATAACTTCACATTATTGTTCTGGTGTACATGGATGGAGATCCTTAACTAATTTATGAGACAGGAAGACATTAATCATCCAAAAAATTTATGCACAAGGGTGTTCGTATTTAGGTAATCTAAATCTTTGTCCGTTATCATTGCTTGTTGATACTTTAGATAGAAGGTTTTTAATTGATGGTAAAATGTTTCGTTTTTTATCAAGTTCAGAAATTAAATGTTTAACCCACTTCAAAAATTGTGTAGGGCTAATTTTAACCCTTTGAATGTCTAAGGAGATGATTTTCAAATAATGATGATAAAGATAAGTCTAAGAGAATGTCTAAGGAGATGATTTTCAAAGGTCTCCGTGATCCTGTAGTAACGTCAGAGGGGATGGTCTTGAAGGGATCCCTCAGTTGAAAATGTTTGAAACAGTGGATAAAAGTAATTGGTTTCTGAAGGACCTTCAGGTGTGAAGAAATCTTCTGCTGCAAAGTAGATTTCCCATTGCGGTAAGATATTACTATTGAAGATGTCATAGTCTGTGTTCAGTCTGTCAACACAGGGTCCATGAAATCGCTAAGCTTTTGATATTTTAAGGGTGGTGGCCATCATTTCTCTAGTTCAATCTCCTCTTCTGAACAGTGGGTGAAAGTAATGGCTTCCTGATGAACCTTCAGGTGTGAAGAAAACTTTTGCTACAAATTAGATTTCCATTTCTGTAAGATATTACTACTACTACTACTACTATGCCACATCACATCACTGTGCCTAGAGCTAAGATACCCCTATACATTTTTGAAATGATGTGGGTAAAATTTGAATGGACACGCGATGGAGGCAGGAAAATTTTCGCGAAATTCAGTTTTTGGGGTACAGAAGTTGAACAATGTCGAAATATTTTACCAAAACACAAGAAAATATAAAAAAAAAATTAAAATTTAAGAAAGGACAAAGTATGAAAAGCGAGAATATATAAAAATATAAAAAATACATAAGTTATATTATTAAAAAAATTTAAAATAATGTAATAAAATAAACACTATATTGAGAATATATAAATCAGAGAGAGGAAGGAATATTCATCGAAGCAATTAAAGTGCATTGAAACAATAATTATAAGAGGAGTATTGGCTAATAAATAATTGGACAGTAGAAGCAGATGAAGCAAAATTATGAACATTGGAAACATAAAAGGCAGGCAGTTATTACATAAGCGGTAATATGCAAGGCATATAACTAGATAATTGATATTAACATAAAAATATTAGAGAGTGTGCAAATTAAAAATTGGCAAGCGAATGGAATAAAATAACAAATTTATAAAATATTATGATTGACGATCTCCAGTTTCTGTCTAGTTTCTCAACACGGGGTCTAAGAAATCGCTGTGCTTTTGTTATTTTAATGTTGGTGGCCATCATTTCGCTATTTCAATCTACTCTTCTGAGCAGTGGGGGACAGTAAAGGCTTTCTGAAGGACATTCTGGTATGAATAAAATTTTGCGTCAAAGGAGAAATTCCAGAAAAATGCTATAAGACATTATGATTGACGATGTCGCAGTCTCACAACACTGGGTCTATGAAATCGTTGAGCTTTTGGTACCTTGATATTGATGGCCATCATTTCGCTGTTTCAATCAACTCTTCTGAAACAGTGGGTGAAAATAAAGGCTTTTTGAAGTACCTTTAAGAGTGAAAAAAAAATTGTGCTTCAATGCAGAAATCCAAAAAATATTAGAAAAAACATTATGATAGTCGACAGTCTCTGTCGAATCTATTCGCTTTTAATGCAGTGATTATAGTGTACGACATCGATGATAAATATGTTTTCGCCCTTCTGCACCTTAGCTGAGACTTACTACGTCACGAATGGCTACGCACTTGATGTTAGCAGATGTATCTTTGCAAATTTTAGAAGTGCAAATTACGTAGCTGTGGGGTTTCGAAAATTGAAAGTTTTTCTCCGGCATTTGTTAAATATATCATTAACTAAAGTATAAAAAGACTGTGTGTTTTATACTAAAATTATTAATATGAATATTATTAAATAATTATCATTTTATGAAGAGAATAACCTTGATGACGTAAAAGACTAAATTGCTTCAATCAAAATATACCTTTTCAAGCTAAATCAGTAACAAAAGCATTACATTTTCAATCTATTTCTATAGTATTCATTACATATATGAGAAAACAAAACCCTTCAATAATTATTTTTTATTTAAACAATTTAGGTCTAAACAAACGAAATACTAGTAACGAAAATGACGAAAATACTAGTGCGAAAATAAAAACGAAAATACTAAATATGCTGTTTTTTTTTTAACTTAAACACCTATAATTCTTTTTTTTCCACCAGTTTTATTAAAACAAAGGAACAAAATGCCTCTTAAATTTTGCATTGTAAGAAAAGCAAATACAGCTGTAAGCTTTGTTACGTAAACAAAATAATAATTCGAGGAGCCCACAGATTGTTTTTCGCATGGTAATTGCAACTTGAAAACAACATAATAATTCTTCGCATTTTTTTAAAAACTCACAAATAGTTTTTTCTATTGTAATACAAACAGAATATTTGTCTTTCGAAGTATTTTGTCATTGTGTTTAGTTTCTGCAATTTTTTTAAAGGGTGCTTTTTTTAATCGTACATTGAATCGGCTCGAGATGTTAAAAAAACATCATCTCGCAACAAAAACATCAAAAAAACAACAACAAAAGTTCGAACCTAAGAAACAAGCTCTGGATGGAATTCTTTGACATGACTCCTTAAGAAATATATTTTTTATGTGACATTTAGTAATGTAGAGTAAAAGGTCATATAATAAGGCGGTGAACCAGAAAGATAATATTAAATGAAGTGAATCTTTTATCATGTCAAATAATATCGAAATTGAGATCAATGACCAGTAAATTATATTGATTTATTTAATGCAATATTAAGTAAAATTCCTTTGAAAAACTTTTTTGTATCATAGTAATATTTGTCGTTGTTTCTTATCCCACTTGAAAGACAGAAGCGTCTGGACGAAGTCCAAGAAGTCGTTTAATCTTAGGGAAGGAAGGAAAGGAGGGAGAGCAGCTTCTGTTGTGATGGAGCACCCGTAGGAAGAAGTCTGACTTAGCTCCGTGAAGCTGAAGAAGGGCAGTGTCTTCCGGGAAGAATTTTAGGGGAAACTACCTACTTTTACTTATTATATGAGAGAAAACGCGGAAAATTTCTACTAGGTAGTTCGACTATCGAGGCAGGATGCTGAACATCACAAACCCCACCGAGTCTCCTCGTTCTTTGGAGTCGCCAGTGGATTGGACCTCTGCCCTAATGCTCACCAGTGGCGCGTGTTGCAGCTGAGCCACGAGTCGGGCTTAAGCCTTTCGTAAAAGTATTATTATATTGCAGTATATAAACATTTTACCTAGATGTTGTTGTTACTAATCCCCCTGGTGCAGAAAAGCCTACACTATGTCCAGAAGAATCCGCCACAAGTGACTGGGCCATGACTAAGGATAATATGCAGCTTCACTTCAACGAGGAACTACGAGGGCTGAAGACTGACTAAACCTGACGATAACGCTCTACAATCACATTAGACCGGAACCTACGGTTTAAAGTGGATTCCGAACCTCTACAAACATCCATGACATTGCTGGTACTCGAACTCGAAACCCGTGGTACTGAGCGCTAGACACTCGGTCATTCGGGCCCTGTTTCACCTAGATCCACTTGGGAAAACATATTTCCTGTTTCATACTAGCTAAAAAATATTATCTTTAATTTTTAATATCATATAACAATATAAGTTCATATTTTAATAAATATATATAATGTAATAAATATTATGAATAAGAATGTAATGAATATATGAATTTTGCATTCGTTCAAAGCATCTGTCATTACTCATTTTTTCAGAAAAAAATGTATTAGGAATTACATCATATAAAATGAAGTTCATTTCAAACGTATTTTATAGAAGACTATATCGGATTAAATATTCTTTAAAACAACAATAAGCACATTTTTCTGGATATTTTGTGGAAAAAATGAAATTCTGGTAAATTATTTCTATTGACGTGAAAGTATTTTCTTCAATTGCATTTTCTTTCTTGCAACTCCACACACTCAATCGAAAACAAAGGATTTTTTCCCATTCTTTTCTCCATTTTCGAAGATTATCCTTAACTGACCGTAGAAAGCATAGCGGAAAGAGAATGAAATAACATACAACCAGAACTCAACGAACCTTAATTCCCGTGGAAAAAAGTATAAGCCATGGCTTTGTGGTAATCTTTGGTAACTGAAAACCACGTCTTTGGATATCACAAAGAGGAAAATAATAAAATAAAACAGAACGGAAATCAGAGATTCGGAAGCAGAACGCCATTTTCGAAACGAGAGATCGTGCAAACAATATCGAGAAGAAAATAAATTCCGGTTAGTTCACTCCGCGAACGAATTCACGAGGAAAAAGATTCTAAAACAGTTCTTAGATCTGCCTTTATGAAAACTTTCAGTAAAAAAGACGTGATTAGAAACAATACAAATGAAAACAATTGTTTTAGAATTGGAAATTGAATTATGTTATAAAAGTTATAAATTGAACTTGGCAGTCGAGGTGCAAGTCCTGCAAATGAGACAAATCGACAGCAATAGATTCAACAGATGTTAATGTAGGAATTTTGTTTTCGTTTAATATTGATACATTTTATGGCAGATTGGATTGCGTTTGCTAACTAAGGAGTGGTGTTTGAATTTTTGTGAAACTTCGTGTTTCCAATGGACTGTGATTTAGGTAGCAAGAAGATGTTGATGAAATGTGCTAAAATCACTACTGTGAACAACAAGTAGCCAAAAAATAGCAACTAACAGGGGCTGCCAACTTGGAAGAAAATATCGTATATGTTTATTGTGGTACAAAATCTGTGATGTAAGCAATCTCAGTAAGTAATGACGAAATCTAAGCAATGACAAAATCTGTAAGCAATGACGAAGCACATTGCCTATGTCCTTCATCATTTCTGTCGATGGACTGTTATCTATTGTGAAACAGAATATCTCATATATTATTGTGCTATAAATTTTGTCTTCCCGGCAGGCAATACCCTTCGTCATCTCTTGTCGATGGGTTGTTATCCATTGAGAAACAAAGCATTGCATGTATCTATTGTGATAAAAAGACTTTGATCCTTGAAGGCAATGCGTTTTATCATCGTTTGTCGAAGAACTTTTATTCAAAAAGGCCTCCTTTATTCATTGTCATCCAAAGTATCCAATTAGCAATCTGTTTTTTGGCTTTCCTCAAAGTTACACAAATATTTAAGGTGTCTACCCATGACAAATCTGCCGGAAAGAATTAAATTGCTAGTAATATTCTAGATTCTAGGATATGACTTTGGCATACCGATTAGATATTTAAAACTATAAATATATCGATAATTAACATATATAATTTGTCGTTTGCCGTTGTTCAAAAATAAAATAATTTCAGTTTTGAAAAATTTTTCAAATTTTTCAAAAAAAACAAATTTCCGTTAAAAGTTCAAATTATCGTTTCGCAACTTGCAATGGAAAAAAAAATTCTCTCTCTATCATTAAAATTAATTTTAAAACAGAAAATATATTAAAAAATACACACGAAAAAAAACACAAATTTCAAAAATTTATTATTTCAATTTGAAGTAAATTTTTAAAGACAAAGTGGTCCCACCACCAGCTGGCGGCAGGCATCAAATGAGATTTTATTTAATTAATTTAAAACTAATGACAATTTGTTCATATATTTCTGATTACACACCAGATAAAAGAATAGAAATTCAGAGAAATGAGAGTGTTATAAATTTTAAGTTATTCTGGAACACACAACCATATATATAACTATATATATGTATATACATATATATATAGAGAGAGATCCAGTTCATAGTCTACATATCTCTGAAAAATAGAAGTAAAAAATAAAAATTTTAGAAGTATACCGTGACTTAATTTCCATAAAATATAGCAACATAAATTTTAATTTATTTAGTTCTGACACTTTATATTGTAATTAAATATAGCTTTTACTCTAATTGTTTAATTAAATACAATAAGTAGTAAATCCTTTTCAATTACATTTCAAAATCAACAGAAAGTCGGAATGGAAATTGCAGGCATTGTGCGGCAGAAGTCTCTTAGTTCCTGTATTGTGTTAAAAGTATTGACTCGGCAGGTTCTATTTTCGTTTGAAAGCGACTGAGTCAAGAAGATCCCTGAATGAAGACTTCGAAGAGTAGTCTGCTAGACGCTGAAACAGCTGCTACTTAATTTAATTGCTGTGAGTCTCCTCCACGTCTGTGGGAACCATTGTCCCCGGGGATTTAATTAAAGTGCTGCCCTGTAACACTTCGCGCGAAACTTTTAGAGTTTTTCGAAATACTTCTTTTTCTCTAATCGACATTAAAAAGTTTCTCTATGTGTTTTCAGATATTTTGATTGCAGCATCCAATTATGTTGTCTGCAGTTATTTACTGTATTAGATTGAAGAGAAAATGGAATATATTTAATTTGATATTTTATTTTGTTATTATATCTACCAAATAAATAATGATAATATTTTACTTCATCGGATTCAAGGTATAGCGATAGTGTACGAAGTTAATGTGTAAGAGGATTTAGGTTCGAATCCCTTGATACGAACCCAACCATCTTCTTCACTATATTAAAATATATTTCAGTTGCTATTTAAAAAAAGGAGAAGACTCGACAGAGATTGTATTATCGTGTTCAAAATATCTCGTATTGCTGACTGGTGGGGAGATTTCTCGGTTTTCGGTCATATGACACTCATATATGACGGTGTGACCTCAAAAGATAATTCGTTCGTCATCGTCTGACGATGAGCTGTTCGAATCAGCAAATAATGAAGCAAATAAGGTCCTCTGTATTAACAGCTTTCAGAAACGAAGTGATTCGATAGAGATTATGACAACGTGTGAAAAGAGTCTTGTATCGATAGTCAGATTGCCTGATGGGAGTATTCCGGGATTTTCCCCATACAAAAAGGAAATGCGGGATAGTGACACTTAAAAGGCTTCCTGAAAGGCATTGGATATCTTCACAGATACGTAGACATACACGCATACACACACAAACATTCACATATATATATACAGATATATAAATCCAGTTCATAGCCTGTATAGCTCTGAAAAATTAATTCTTAGAAGTAAACTTTGATTTGATTTCATTAAAATATACCAACACTATATTTATTTCATTCTGTCCAGTTTTGACATGTTGTATTGTAATTAAATATAAACTTTAACTATAATTGTTTAAGCAAACACAATAAGTGTTAAAATCCTTTCAATTACATTTCAAAAACAACAGAGAGTCGGAATGGAAGTTGCAGGCATTGTGTGGCAGAAGTCTCTTAGTCCGAGTATTGTGTTAAAAGTATTGACTCGCCGGGTTCTATTTGCGTTTAAAAGCGACTACGTTAAGAAGATCCCTGAATGAAGACTTCGAAAAGTGGGCTGCTAGACGCTGAAACAGCTGCTACTTAATTTGATTGCTGTTGGTCTCATCCACGTCTGTGGGAACCATTGTCCCGGGGATTTAATTAAAGTGCTGCCCTGTAACACTTCGCGCGAAACTTTTAGAGTTTTTCGAAATACTTCTTTTTTCTCTAGTCGACATTAAAAAGGTTTCTCTCTATGCGTTTTCGGATATTTTGATTGTAGCACCAATTATGAAGTCTGCAGTTATTTACTATATTAAAGTGAAGAAAAAAATTCTATAGTGAAAGTGGAATATTTTCAATTTGATATTTAATTTTGTTATATCTATCAAATAAATAATGATAATATTTTAATAATCTGATTCACTTTTTGGGGTCTAATGGCTGAGGGACTAGCGCTCTGGCGGTCAGTGTCACAGGTATCGAGTTCCAGTGGTGTCGTGGATGTTTGTAGTGGTTCGGAATCCGCTTTAAACCCTAGGTTCCGGTCTAATATGGCTGTTGGGCATAGGGCTGACAACCGTAACCCTGTAAAAAGAAGACAGCTCTCGTCTCGAAATCTCAGTAAGTAAGCTGGCAGCCTTAGTCCACCATCAGGCTGTTTTGCCGGTGATGATGATGCAATATAGTGGTGATAACGTAAGTAGCTGATATTCAAGATAATTTAGGTTCGAATCCCCTGACGAACCTAAACGCCTCTAGCACACTAGTTTCAGAATATATTGCAGTCACTACCTTCAGAAACGAGGCGACTCGATAGAGATTATACTAACGTGTTCAAATTGTCTCGTATAGTAGAGAATTTTTGCGATTTTCGATAATATGACACGCATATATGGGGCTGGGATCTCAGAAGGCATTTTCTTCGTCATTGTAGTTCAACGGGCTATTCGAATCCGCAAGGGCCATCTGCCGTAGAAGCATCTTTCGGAAACAAGGAGATTCGATGGAGATTGTAACAACGCCTGTAAAAGGCCTTTATTGGATAATCAGATCACCGGATGGGAGTATTCTGGGGTTTTCCTCATACAACAAGCGAATGCGGGGCAGTGACACTTATAAGGCTTCCTGAAAGGCAGGGTCCCTCTTCATCATCCGTCGATTGGTTTTTCGTGGCATATGTTAGTAGTATACGAGGACCATCGATGAAAAAAAAAGGTATATGTAAGTGGAACACGAAGGCTATCGATATAAAAATAAGGTATACGTAACTGAAGCAAGCGGAACATCTATGCAAAAAAAAAGCTATACGTAAGTGGAACACCAGGACTATTGTCGTAAAAAGGTATACGTAAGTGGAACATGAGGGCCATCGATGGAAAAAAGAGGTAAACGTAAATGAATCCTGAGGAAAATCTGTGTAAAAAGATACACGTAAATGTAACACGAAGACCACTGATGGAAAAAAAGTACATGTAAGTGGAACACGAGGGCCATCGATGTGAAAAAGGTATAAGTGGAACACGACAACTATCGGTGAGATAAAAAAAAAAGGTACACGTAAGTGGATGACGAGTGTCATCGAGGCAAAATAAAGTTATACGTAAGTGGAACACCGGACCACCGATGGAAAAAATTATTCGTAAGTGGAACACGAGGACCATCGACGAAAGAAAAGGTATACGTATGTAGAACACGAGAACCATCTATTAAAAATAAAAGATATATGTTCGTGGAACACGGCGACCATCGATGTAAAAAAAAAAAAAGGTATACGTAAGTTGAACAAGAGGGCCTTCGATATAAAAATAAAGGTATATGTAAAAGGTATATCAGCATAATCGATAGAGAAAAAAGAAAAAAAAAAGATATTTTGCATTGAGTATTTAATAACCCTCCTAACCGATGGTTAAAAATCGTTGGAAATAGAAACTAAATGGAAAACAAATGATCCTGCTTAAGTAGAGAAATCGATATTGACTTGTTAAGTCAAAATTTCGGCCATCGATTTTGATCGATCACAATTGTATCTTCCTTAATCCTGTTTCAAGCTATTCCATTCTAAAGCCTCAGGGGATGAGTCGATTTTCATCGAAAAACACGACCAGGATGAAGATTCGACTTTCTCCAAATCTTGGCTGGTGTCAGTTGGTTCCTAGTAAGTAAAATAAATATACATCCGACCAAACTTGGCTTTGTTTCTCTGAATAAAAGGATTTTTATTTTGTTAGGCATTTTTGTTAGGCATTATGACATTATTTTATTCGGAGCGAACATTTTATGCAAATTTCTACATTTTATAAACGCCTGTTTTGTAGTTTTAAAATTGACTGAATTTTATTTTTGAAATTGCTTGTATTCTATTTTTTAAAATTTTTGTATTTTAATATTTTTGATTTGTATGATTTAAAAATCTCCCAACATCTTTTTTTTTTGGAGGGAGGAGGACTTTTTACAGTTTTCACAAATAGTTGTTGAAGTCATTGCTGCATCTAAGTCAGATAGTTTTGCTAACCAACCGATTCCCCGACTACGCCAAAATTACAGAATGCTCGCGTTAAACTATTTTCCTAAGCCTGGCTTCAATATTTGAAACATTTAGTTCAATGTTCATTTGATCTCAAATGTCAAATGTTTTCAGTTAAAATACTTTATTAAATTGAGGGTTTTTTACAATAAAAGAATGTAATTCTAAAATTTGCTAAAAAATATGCTTTTGTTTATGAAACATGCCTTTTTTGACGCCATATAAATATCATACGTCTAGCTTCCATATTTTCTTAGAAAGGGGTACATAAAGATAATGAAGTTAAATTGGAGGAGATCTTGGTTTTCCTTTTGACAACAAAGAAGATAACTACAAAGAAACGCCATTTTTCTTGTAACCGTGCCAAAAATTATTCTACATTTTATAAAAACGTTCTTTTTGTTAATTTTGTAAGCCCTGCCTTATGATTGTGCACGAACAATTATTCAGTGAATATATATGTTTCTTTTTATCTTTTTAAAAGACTGTCTTCCTTTTATTATATATTATTTAATCATTACTCTTTTATTTATTTTATTCATCTTTGTAAGACTCGTGTTGTAATATTTATGGTGAATGAGGAGTGTCATTTATTTTCAACATGCCAATCCTTTTTAATAACAAAGAGAAATAGTTTTTAAGGAAAATTACATTTTTCTCTATTATTGTAAAGCTACTCTTATAGCTGTCACTCACCATTCATATAAATTGAAAACTTTTCTTTTTACTTTTTAATAGAGCACTGCTGTGTAGTTGTGCCTTTGGATAAACATTTGATATATTCTCTTGTACTTCGCATTTTTAAAAATCTTTTTAAACAACTAAATAATGCAGATATAAAACCATGAAAGCTTAGTAGGCAAATAAAAAATAGAGCACTTTGTCAATTTAAAATATTATTTAAATTACTTGTTGACAAGTGTTTGTCAAAATAAAAACAATTATCCATTAGCACGAGCAGAATGGTTTAAAGTTCCCACAAATTTTGCATTTGAATTTTTTCTTTGTTTGTTCTCTTTTTATATAAATAAATTTGTACAAAAGATGCTTTAAATTAATTTGTGTTTCTATGAAAAATCTTTCTTATTTATTTAGTCTTTTTTAAACAATGCTTGTCCATTAATTCAGAAAGACAACGTATATTCATGAAATGTAGAAAAAAAAGAGTTTTCAAATTTTTATTTAATTCAAATATTTAAATGTGCATTAAGTCTTTTTAATGTTTACTGACAAACTGTCAATTAAAAATGTAAAATGGTAGAAAGCCCTTTTCTATTGTTAAAATATTTTCATCCTTTTTATGATAAGTAATAAAATTTTCGACAGGTATTTTGACTGAATTAAAGGAATTATGGTATTGAGTTAATAGCTTGCGATTTTTTTCTTGCTGGAAATGAGGCTTTCTCATAGACTTTCTGAACAAATTTGATTATTGCAATTTATTATGTTTGCCGATATTAAAATTTTTGAGATTTTTTGCTATCTTGCTATTTTGCTTATTTGTTCATAAATTTCTTCAACAAAATGTCACTCGAAGCTTTGGAATGAAATAGTGCCAAAGAAAGGGTTTTGAATGTATTGATCTGTATATTTTCAGATAACGCCTTATAATTACATTTCGTCAAATGTCCCTAATAGGGATTGACACAGTGTTATGGCAAAGAGTTTTTTATATTTTCAATCAATAAATTTCAATTACACTTTTTCAAATGGCACCAATACGTAATTGAAATAGTATCGTCTATCTAATAAAGTCTTCGTCACTTGTTACTAACTTTGGAATAAAAGAGTGTCTTTGCACGGCATTATCATGCAGTGTCCTGTATGATTTGAGACAATGTTTATCAATTATGTTTGGTCAAATTTCACTAAATGTCATTAACTTTCCTTAATAATTTAGAACAGAAGTTTGTGTAATGAATGCTGGAAAATTTGTTCATATTTTATTTCTAGTTAATATATCTATCTATCTCTTTACCTCTCTCTCTCTCTCTCTCTATATATATATATATATATATTGTAACCATGATTTCTCCTACGCACTGGCAAGAGTCCCCCACCCCTGTGGCGTTTGGGAGAAATGGTAAATTAGCCTACAGACTCTCACCCGGAGAAGAAATATATTTCTCGCATCCTGCGCATAGCTGAGTATCTGAGTTTTTAATGTGGAATTCTTCCTAGAATATATAATTATTTGTCTTCAAATGTGTTAAATATTGTATGTCTCTATTTGTATGTGTGTGATGTTTGCACGTGTGTCAATAAAGCTGTAATTTCTCCAACCTGTGCCTTAAGTATCTCAGCCTAACCACATTTAGTTACAATCTGGCTAACCAACCTGCACACTGAAATATTTAATCATATACGTATTACTTTTAAACATATATTAAATATTATACATATTTCAGTACGGCTGGATGTTTGTGCGAATTTAATCATTCTGAATTCTAAGAGTCGTTTTTGAATGTCTGCCACCAGAAATCATATACAGTAAATTCAGCTCTATCTAAAGAACACTAAAGCCTTTCATACCACCACACCAATATGGCGTAGCTGCAATCGGAAACGGATATCCTACATATGACTACATCATCCCTACCGCACTAATTTAGCGGCCTGAAGGCCAATTGGCTAGCGCTTTAGATTTTAGTACCAAAGACTTCAGGTTCAATTGGTTCAGGCTGGATATTTGTTAGTGCTCCGGAATACGGTTTAAACTGTAGGTCCTGGCCTGTTTAGTCTCCTATGCACACAATGACAGTAAAGCAACAAACCAAACTTTTCTAATTTCTCTAGTACAAAAAAAAAAAAAGGACTTTCCCAGTTACGATATTTCTTCCATTTTAGTACAGACACATGTCTTAACATGTCAAGTTTCCAACCGAACTCCCTCAGTACGGATATTAAACAGATATATAATAATATAACATACTATACGGATGTATATATAATACGGATTTATTATTCTTAACATATCAGCCATTTTTCTTTTGCATGTTTGACTTCGAATCAATCAAAATCATTCTATTAGAACTTTGTATTCAGATGCAAAAAATAACGTGTTGTTGCAGACGTTCATTAATCCTCGCATTGCAATTTTTTGAGATTATTTGGCTCAAAGACACTAACAGATTCTAAAAAGGACAGCCAAGCGCGCCATCGATCATGATTTTCTGAATAGGACAGCTCGAGTTGCAGGGATTTATCTGCATAAAAACTACATGCTGTTCCCCATCCATCATAAGTCGTCTTATTGGACGTACTTCATCTTGTTGGTAACAACTACAACAACAAAATCACAGCACCGTAAAGAAGGTTCTGATACTAACAGACTATATGAGACGAAAAATACCATATGATTTTTACCAGATTACACTTATTGGCGTAGTGGAAGTTGTTATACTATCCGCGCTTCAAAGTTGGCCAATTTCTTCTGTGCTTTTGTTAACAACATGATGTAAGAGAAAGCCAAAAAAAAAACAATATAACGAAAGAAGTAGACAATGAAAGTTCAGTTATTATATTTATATAATAAAAGAAAAATTACATTTTTATTTTGGGGGGGAATAAATGTTTATTACATTATTTTCTTTTGTGTATAATATATAAGCAATTACTTTATTGACTTTAATCATTTATTTAACATGTAATTTTAATTTTAAAATCGTGATTCATTCTTTTAAATACTAATATTTAACTATTAATTATCTAAATATATACATTAAAATTCCATTTTTTCTTTTCCTGGATGGATTATTTAAAATGATATTGACACAATTTTAAATATGATAATTAAACACAATTTATAGAGTTATATATACACCAAGTCAACAAAATTGTCTGTTTATTAAGCGTTTGTGTCTGATGGCCAAGTAACTAGCGCTCTGATGCTCGGTTTCCCAGGGTTCGAGTCCCAATGATGCAATTGATGTTTGTAGTGGTTCGGAATCCACAGTAAACCGTATATCCCGATGCAATCTGACTGGTATAGAGCTGATATAGATAAATTGACTGGTGTAGATGTTCTATATTTTGCGAATTTAATTAATGAGAATTTTAAACATTGCTTTCAAATGTCGGGCATCAGAAATCAATCAGCACAATCAGCGCTATCCAGGGAACATTCTAAAACAGCCACTACAATATGGCACAGTAACAATCTGAAACGGATAGCCAACAGATGCATGCCCTCCTTTCTAATTTCTTTAGTACAAAAAAAGAGAATTTCCAGATTAAAATCTTATTACTCTCATTTCTAATACATACAATTGTCTAGATTCATTGTCATTGTCATTCCAATTGTCTAGATTTGTCTTTGATTCCACAGGCTTCAGGTCCAAATCCTGACGGTGGTATGGAAGTTTGTTACCTGTTCGGAATCCACATTAAACATTAAGTCCCGGTCTAATTACCCTAAAGTGTACATAAAATGACCATAGAACGACAAATTAATACAGATACATGATTTAACTTATTGAGTTTCGAATGCACTTGCTCGGTATGGATATTAAATTCACAATGTAGTCGTAACATATCAGCGATTTTTCTTTCACATGTTTGACTTCGAATCAATCCAAATTATTCTATTAGAACATTGTATTCATAGCAAAAAATAATGTGTTGTTGCAGACGTTCATTAATCATTGGAATGGAATTTTTGAGATTATTCGACTCAGGGGCACTAAGAGGTTCGAAAAGGAGAGCAAAGCGTATTATCGATCACGATTTTCTGAATAGGACAGATCGAGTTGCATGGATTTATCTGCACAAAAACTACATGCTGTCCCCCATCCATCATAAGTCATCTTATTGGACGTGCTTTATCTTGTTATCAACAACAACAACAAAAAAATTTCAACACCGTAAAGAAGATTCTGATAATAGCAGACTATATGAGACGAAAAATACCATATGATTTTTACCAGATTATACTTGTTGGAAGAATGAAAGTTGTTATCCTATCCACGCTGCTAAGATGGCCAGTCTATGCTTTTGTTAATAAAATGATGTAAGAGAAAGCCAAAAAACTACGTAAGAGGAAGCCAAGAAAACAATATAGCGAAAGAAGTAGACAATGAAAGTTCAGATATTATACTTATACAATAAAAGAAAAAGTGACATTTTTTTGGTGGGGATTAATGCATATAAAATTATTATTTTTTATGTTTATTATATAACCAATTATTTTATTAACTTTTAGCATTTGATTAACATTTAATTTTAAGTTTTAAAATCATAATTCCTTATTTTAAATATTACTATTTAATTAGTTAAATATGTACAGTAACATCCTTTTTTTTCTCTTTTTTCCAGAAGGATTATTTAAAATTATACTCAAGACACAATTTTAAATATGATAACTAAACACATCTTATAGAGTTTTATATAAGCCAAGTCCCCAAACATTTCTGTCTATTAAGTGTTTGGAGCCTGATGGCCAAGTAACTAGTGGTCTGATGCTCGGTGTCCCAGAGTTAAAGTTCCAGTGATGCAATTGATGTTTGTAGTGGTTCGGAATTCACTTTAAACCGTAGGTCCCGATGTAATCTGACTGGTATAGAGATAGTATAGATTGGTATAGTTGTAACTGGTTTAGATATATTGACTGGTATTGATGTTCTATTTTTTTAAAATTTAATTAATGAGAATTTTAAGCTTTGTTTTAATGTCAGGTACCGGAAATCATACAGAGCACAGTCAGCGCTATATAGGGAACACTACAATAAGTTTTCTATAACAATCACTCCAATATGACGCAACTGTAATCGGATATCCAACAGGTAACTACTACATGTCTTCTTTTCTAATTTCTTTAGTACAAAAAAAGGGAATTTCCAGGTTAAAATCCTATTCTCATCTCTAATACAGACACATGCAGCCTGCTGACCAATTTACTAGTGCTCTGGCTAGACACTAACAGGTTCGAAACAGGACAGCAAAACGCGACATCGATCATGATTTTCTGAGTAGGACAACTCGAGTTGCATGGATTGATCTGCATAAAAACTACATGCTGTCCCCCATCCACCATAAGTCATCTTATTGGACGTACTTCATCTTATTGATAACAACAACAAAAAAAAATCACAACACCGTAAAGAAGGTTCTGATAATAACAGACTATATGAGACGAAAAATACCATATGATTTTTACCAGATTATAGTTATTAGAATAATGAAAGTTGTTATACTATCCACGCTGCTAAAATCATCAGTTTCTGCTATGATTTTGCCAACAAAATGATGTAAGAGGAAGCCAAAAAAATCAATATATCGTAAGAAGTAAACAATGATAGTTCGGCTATTTATTATATTTATATGATAAAAGAAAAAAAATAAATTTTTACAAGGGAATAAATGTATAAAAAATTATTTTCCTATGTGTTTCATATTCAACTACTTTGTACTATATGTACTACTTACTTGTTAACTTTTAAAATCACAATTCTTTGTTTTGAGTACTAATATTTAATTATTAATAATTTAAGTATATACATTAAAATTCTTTTTTCAGATAAGTTATTTAAAATAATTAATTCATGGCACAATTTTAAATTTGACAACTAAACACATCTTATAGAGTTTTATATACATAATGCCAACAAAATTATTTATCTATTAAGTGTTTACCGCCTGATGGCTGACTAAATAGCTCTCAGATGTTCGGTGTCCCAGGGTTCGAATCTCTGCGATACAATGAATGTTTGTAATGGTCCGGAATCCACTTTAAACTGTAGGTCCCGGTCTGTTTAGCATCCTATGAACAAAACGACTATAGAGCGACTAACCAGACCAAAGTTTTCTAATTTCTCTAGTACAAAAAAGAACTTTCGCTGTTACGATAATTCTTCCATTTTGACACATGCCTTAACTTGTCAAGTTTCGAACCCAATTCCCTCAGTTTGGATATTAAACGGATATATAATAATATAATATACTCGTATTTATTATTCTTAACATATCAGCCATTTTTCTTTTGCATGCTTGACTTCGAATCAATCCAAATCATTCGATTAGAACATTGTATTCAGATGCAAAAAATAATGTGTAGTTACAGACGTTCATTAATCATTGGAATTTTTCGAGATTATTCGACTCTTAGGCAATAAAAGGTTTGATAAAAGACAGCCAAGCGCGCCATCGATCATGATTTTCTGAATAGGACAGCTCGAGCATGGATTTATCTGCATAAAAACTACATGTTGTTCCCCAACCATCATAAGTCATCTTATTGGACGTACTTCATCTTGTTATCCACAACAACAACAACAACAACAAAAATCATAGCACCGTAAAGAAAGTTCTGAAAATAACAGACTATGTGAGACGAAAAATACCATATGATTTTTACCATATTATACTTATTGGAATAATGAAAGTTGTTATACTATCTACGCTGCTAAGATGTCCAACTTCTTCTATGCTTTTGTTAACGAGAAAGCCGAAAAACCTTTTGTAAGAGAAAGCCGAAAAAGTACGTAAGAGGAAGCCAAAAAACCAATATAACGAAAGAAGTTAACAATGAAAGTTCGGCTATTTTATTTATTTATTTTTTAAAATTATGACTCTATTTTTTAAATGCTAATATCTATTTAAATATAACAATGCTAATATCTATTCCCTTTTTTTTCTTACTCCAAGATGGAGTATTTAAAATTATATTGAAGACAAAATATTAAATATAATAATTAAGCACATCTTATAGAGTTATATACCCATTTAATACGATTATTTGTTTATTAAGCGCGTGTGGCCTGATGGCTGAATAACTAGCTCTTTGATGCTTGGTATAACGGTGTTCGAGTCCCGACGGTGCAATGGATGTTTGTAGTGGTTCGAAATCCACTTTAAACCGTAGGTCCAGGTCTAATAAAACAGGTAGAGCTTTGGACGCAGATCTGACAACCATACTCCGTAAAACGATAACATTTCATGTGACGGAATCTGCCAGTATACAGATGACATTGGCCCACCGGGGGCTGTTGCCCCAATGAAGATCAAGTGTTTATTTTTGTTTTTGTTGAACATCGATAGACCTCGCATTCCATTAGCAGACCACCGACGGGTGATGAGGGTAAGACTTTGCATCTTTTTGGGGAGTTTTTCTAAGAATACCAAACTTGTATTTGCATGTTGTCTGGAAGAAAGCACGAAACAAATTCCACCAAGAAGCCTGACTGACGCCTTTTACACACTTAACACAATCAACCTCAAATTTTTCCGTTTCTGAAAGCAATGACCGCAGCATACGCCGTCAACGAAATCGAACCTGGTTTGCCCCGTTCGTTAGCTGCGATCAATACCACTGTGCCGAGAGTCAAGAAATGTCTTTCTTTGCAACCAAAAAAACCCATTTGATGTCTTCAAGTAGAAGCTAGGTTGTGTAAATTAGATATCAACTCTTCTTGGAGAAAGGTCCCATGTATGAGTGTAACCCCATATATGATTGTAACCATCCTGGTGCTGCTGTAATCGGGACAGGTAGTAGATCCGAACAGACGGCTGTGTCATCTTCGAAGTCCAAGGTCATGTGTTGGACCTCAAAGGTTTATCCCCTTTGTCAGAAATTTAGTTTGACTCAAAGAATAAACTCAATGACTCAGAATAAACTCCTGCCCATATCTTGATTTGCATTATTTGACAGAAGAGCTAGTTTTGCTGGCCAAGGGGCGGTCTTTCAAGTAACCATGTCCTGGAGCGGTTTTCATTGTTTGAGAACAAATGGGTTCGTGGATTTTAGCCTAAATATTGTTGTCGACAAAGTGAGTTAAAAAAACAACAAAGGAACGAACAAGATATTCACTGTCTGTATGAACGAGCAAAGGCATTCATTGTCTATATGAAAGAACTTCTATTTGCCATCAGTGATCTCATCCGCCAAGTTTTGATTTTCATCTGTTGCAGTTTGGCCAACTATCGGGTGGAAAATTAGCCAAATCAGACGGATTCAAACACAGCGATGTAATAGAAGAATCTTAATTGCAATAAAATAAATTTTTAATAATAAATTGATAATTAATAAATTTTTATAATTAAAATTTTAAATAACATATCAAAAGAAAAATCAGAACGGAAAAATATTTCTTAATTAGTATTAAACTTTTCTCTTTCAAAATTGCATTGCGTCTCGTATATTTGTCTAGAATTCTGACAAATAATCGATTGGTGGGCAGCTGACTTTAAACTGGATAATTTCCTTTCCACCGAATAGTTGTTAGAACAGCAGCAATCACATTAGACAAGTGCTAATTACTGCATATCGCTTACTGGTGAAATGATTGCAATTTCCTAACTGCTTTGCTGAATCGTGCAATCATCATGATCTGCCCAATGTCTGAAAAATTCTCATTTATCCCCCTATGACCATGACATTAATTACTGCTTGGCAGAATGGTATTCCTAGCATCTGCCACAAGATTTTACCATCTCCGTTTATTTGACCTTCAAGACAAATTCCACTGCATTACACGTAGGATACCGCGCATTGGAACAGATGAGTGTGAAATGCAGGTTTAATAGGTTTATAATTCAAAGGGTATATGAACAAAAGAAAAAAATATTAAAGAATTTGAAAAAAATACGAAAACATTTACTTTTAGAAAACTAATTTTATATATTTTTTATGAAATCTATTTACCGGAATCTGATGGACAAGTGACTAGCACTCTGGTATTCAGTGCCACAAGTTTCAGGCTCGAGTCCCGACGGCGTCAGGGATGTTTGCAGTGGTTCAGAATTCACTTTAAACCATAGGGTCCATTTTAATATGACTACTACTACTACGCCACAGTACATCACTACGAGTAGAGTTGAGTTGGCCCTTTACAGTTTAGGAATAACGTGAGTGGGAAGTCTGATTGGGCTCCTACGGGTCTCCAGTCTCGGGACCTACGGCTTAAAATGGATCCCGAATCACTACAAACATCCATGGCACCGCCTGGGTTCGAAATACCGGTTCTCGTATTAATATGACTGTAAGATGGTAGGCCTGACAACTCTACCCCATAAAAAGTAAAACATCTCCTGTTTCGGATTCTGCCAGTAGGCGAGTGACCATGGTCTAACATGAACTGTAGCTGAACGTAGTTTTTTTTTCTAATGCAGCTGGCAAACACTTAGACAGTTGTCTTAGATGCCTTAAGGCAAGCGCTGCACCGACGTTATTCACTTGACACTACTTAGGAGGTGCGTGTAGCTTGAAGATAAGCTACGGACGCGGAGTAACACTACCCCACAAAGCTCTATGATCATGTTAGATCGGGACCTACGGTTTGAAGTGGATTCCGAACCACTACAAACATCCATGGCATCGCCGGGACACCTCATCACGCCTCAATTACACGTAGTTAATTTAAACGTACTCACAGAATAAATAATTTTGCATTCAAATGTTCTGATATTCTTTCAATTTTTTTTCCTACGTAAACCTATCTTCGATTACTTTATTAATTTTATTTCAATTTCTATTTGTAAAACTTATCCTTTTGTATTCCTTCATTTGCCATTTACTACGTTTTACCTTATATATAAAAGTTTTGAATTCTTTATATATATCAACGTGTTATAATTTAATTTATATCCGTGTCAATAATAGCAGAATTGTTTCACAGCTTTATAAAGCATTATTTCCAATTTAAATAACTATAAATATTACTATATTATGCTGTTGTTTTACATTTTACAGTTTATGAAACCGTAGAATGTAAAATAGCTCATGAGATTTTATGTAGGCTTTATTTATAATGACTACAACTTAATTCTAAATCTAAATTAGATAAAGAATCCAGTATTACGATACTTTTCTTAATAATATTTTCACATTTTGGTTGAATTTATACATTCAACCACTTTGTTGATTCAAATTAATTCAATTTCATTTTGTACAAGTATTTCTATTTAAATAATAGTAACAAAATATTCGATTTATGAAAAAAAAGCCTTTATTTGAATGATAACACAAAAGGAACATTTTCCATTCAACGCAGGCCCCTACAAATGGTATGGATACTTGTTATCCGTCAGATGCGTTGCAGATGTGTGATGAATAAATGCATGAGAAAATAGCAGATTCAGGATAACGAACCATTTTCCATTGAAGTGTTATTATGAGGATCAGCTTGTTACTCGAAAGCAATTTCAATTTTCCCCGGATATCCGAATAGATAATAAGATGGACTCGGGAAAATTGAATCTAAAATGGAATGCGATTGTATAGACGCATTCTAATTCTGTGAATAAAAAGTATTTTGAAACAGAATTGTATTCTTTTATAATGCTGATGTTGTTGTTTCTTATCCCACTTGGCTGGCCAAGCCCACGAGCCCATACGTACTCATGATTGAAGGGGGAGGAAGCAGCTTCTGTTGTGATGGAGCACCCGTAGGTAGAAGTCTGACTTTGGCTCCGTGACGCTCTTATAGTCATAGGAGACGGGGACCTACGGCTTAAAGTGGATTCCGAACCACTACAAACATCCATGGCACCGCTGGGATTCGAACCCGAAACCTGTGGCACTGAGCGCCACAGCGCTAGACACTCGGCCATTCAGGTCGCAAATTTGTGAATGCCAACGGCACGCGGTGTTCCCAGGTGATCACCCACCCAAGTACTGACAGCGCCCAATGATGCTTGACTTCGGTGATCTAACGAGAACCGATATTCAGCATGGTATAGCCGTTGGCTGAAATTAATTGCTAAATGTTCTTATAAATGTAATATGTGTATAAAAACGTTTATTTCATTAGTATCGTTACATTTAAATAGTAACTTAATAGGAAAACTCAGCAAGAAATTACCTTATATAAATGAAGGAGTATAATTATTCCTGGACTAGAAAAACGTGATTGGTTATATAAAAATATAAGATTTTGTATTCTAAAAATGAAATAAACGTAACTTTTTTCAAAAGAGAATATTTCGGATTTCTTTATTTGTTACAGAGTAAAATAATAAAAATATAGGAAAAGGATATAATTGATAATTATAATAATTGTAATAATTGAAATAATTGTATTATAATTGTAATAATCGTAATTATAATAATTGTAATCAATTTCATAAACATGTAAACCTCAAACATTGATTCAGATTCGCTAAAGAAGTTCAGAAAAATGTAATTGTAAATGAAGGAGCTATATAAAAGCCTGTAAGGGGAAAGTTATTTCAAAAACTTTTCCATTCCATATATTCTACCTGTAGACTTCATTAAAAAGATATTGATCAATTAAAGTCAGCTTTTTCCTAAAGTTGTTGGTTTTGGATAGGACAATAAACAGAATAAAAAATTAAATCTAAAATAATTCCACTTGATCTAAAATATATCATTTTAAAATATCTTTCCTCATGATGCTTGTATGTTTTTGCTCGAGTATGCAAATTTGTGAGTGACTAATGTTCATGCACATATATGTACACTGTTAAATACGTATGTCATGCATATATATGCATACACACACACATACGGGCCCACACATACATTTACATACAAAATATTGATACAAATGCACCGGTATATACAAAAACATATGTGCTCAAGGGTGTACATACATGCGTATGGACATATATAGTCATGCACATATGTATTTAAGTAGGTTATTCTATATTATAAAGAATTTTAAGGTGTTATTCAAGATATAGTCTTATTCAGGATTGTTCTTACATAGTTTTACAACAATTTGCAACAAAAAATATTAAATCAGCAAAATTTACTGTAGATCAAGACAATTCAATAAATAAAGAACGTAAGTAATTCACATTTTTTTTTATTGATGACTATGAATTTCGATTAGCATTTTTTGTTTTACAAGAAATTCTTTATTTTTACCTGATGAAAAAAGTTTTAGGTGAATGATTTCTAGAATTAAAGTTTTCAAGATAAAGTTATAGAATCAAACTGAAATAGAATGATCAACGCTTCAATAATAAAAATTAACCTTTAATAAGACGTTTTGAAATTAAAAGTAAATTAAACTATTGCTCTTTTTAATAGTAAAAAATAGAAATTAATAAACAGCTGTTATTTTCTGAAGCGCTGCTCACTTTAAAATTGTTTTTAAATAACTTCATAAGGAATATTAACGAAAAAGATTCCTCCCCACATCAAAAGATGCGTGAAACAAACTTTTCAATACATATTTATGGCACTTTTCGACCCGCATTGCAATCTTCAAGCGTCTTCAAAGTAAACAACCAGTCTGCTTCTCTCTGAATGTTTTCTTTGAATTGCATAAAGTTTCCATACAAGTTGAAGAATCGAAAAAATGTCGTTCAATCATTAAATATATAAATATCGCTATCATTTTAAAAAGCTTTTTGATAAGCACCCAATGAAATAGGATTCAATGTGGCATCCTTTTTTCATTTAAACTGTAGTTGTCTGAAACATTTTAGCGTGGGAGGGGGCTAAAGTGATTTGATCTTTTTCCGAATAACTTTTTGTTTCTACTTCCATCCATTCATCTTCCAGGAAATAGAACGAGCGGAGGAATATTTCTGGTGATATTTGTGCAGCCCTTAAAAAATGTATCAAATTACAGATGAGCTGATTTTAATATTATTCACTAGGATATTTTGAAAAAAATTAGAATCCTCTAATTTCCTGTTAAAAACAGATTTAAAAAAGTATTTTTTGAAATTAATTATTCGTTAGAAATCAAAATATTAGAAATCAAAAAATTACAAATCAAAATATTAGACTCAAAAAAATGAAATTAATAATAAATATTCTACTATCAAATAATAACTAAATTAAAAATGCTCTTAATTTAAAAAACAGAGCTGCAAGAAATGATTTTTAACCACAAATGACTTGTTAACATACTCATATAAAAAAATGTTAACGGAAAAGAAATGAACGTCAGATCTATCTTTAATACGTTTTGCTGAATTGCTATTTTTTTTTATTATGCTCCACTGCCTCAACAATACCCATAAAATTATTGGTATTGCACACACTGGACTTTTCCGTTTTCTTAATTTTATTTATTGTATCCTTGACCAGTTTCCCTTTCTTTAACTATTTTCAGTTCTTTTTTATGGTTTCGTTTCTTATGGTATAATAACTTGTCATCTATGCTGTGTCTTGTTGTCATCTATGTTGTATTAATTTGTCAACTATTGTCTATCTTTTTAAAAATATTATGTAAATTTTAAAAACATTTTTGTATACATGTATTTAGTTTTTATAATTTTTGCCATTTTGACCTTTGGTAAACTTGCATTTTCTCTTTCATTTATTAATAACAAGTAACAAAATTTATTACTTTATGCAGTAGCATATGTCTGAATTTACAATATTTTCCCCACTAATCAAATTTGTATTCTTATTGTGTGTATAAAATTCTATTGTTTTAGTGCATTATATTATAAAATATAAATCGCTCTTAAAAACATTTACAACAGCAATTATAGAAAGATGTTAATGTTGATAACATAATAGAATACTCTAGCTCGTGGCTGCCATAGCTCTGGTGATTAAAATTTGGTTCGATGTTGGATTGTTTATTGAAACGTTAGTGGTCCATTCAAATATCTGACTGGTTCCAGCAATTCATCATATCTCAAAGTTATTGAGAAAATATGAAACCTGTCGGGAACAGACAACAACACACTCTCATTTGTCAACTCTGCTGGGTTACTTGCTTATGGAATGAAGAATTGTTGCTGAACTCGAACTAAGTATTCTGCTTTGTATAAGCGAGAATACAACGTGAGAACGTAATGCGGAGCATCTAGTGTGTTGTTTATCTTAATACTGTGAAATCAAACAAAAACATGGATAAGAGGAATCTCAAAATTATTGAGATTTTTCAGTAGTGAAAGAAAGTTTATTCCATCTTTTCGGAATAAAATCCTAAGGCGAACTTTTGAGTTGCATCGAGCTCTCTTCCGTACTAACAGTATGTAATGAAAAAAAAACCAGGATTGATTCGATCTATGGTATAATGTAACACCAAATTAAATGATATATACTTTATTTCATGCAAAAAGAATTTTGGAGGATGGAACGTTTTAACCCTGGATAATTTTAAGAAATAGAAATAACTATTAAGCAGTTGCTGCACTCAATGACACAGACGTACAAAGCGTAAACAACGATACAATTTGTAAGCATTGGATAGTAGCGAGAATTGCAGAAAACCTTTTTTTAAAACTAATACAGGGAACAACAAATTAAATAGCGAGATCATTTGTATGCAAATATCAAGAAAAAAACGTCGCAGATAGTGTGAGGTGGCGAGTAATGTGACAAACATAATTGATGGGCAAAAATGTCCCTTCATGATCTCGGAAAGCATTCCAAACCCGGGCATAACTGTAAGTTGGTTTAGGGCTCATTTTTTGCCCACTTTGACCTAAATAGACCTGTACTACAATTTAAAGTGGCTTCCTAACCCCGAGCAAACATCCTTGTCATCACCAGGATTCGAATCTGAAACCTGCGGTACCAAGGGCCAGAGTGCTACTACTTGGCCAACATGCTGGTGTTAAACTGTAAGAAATGCTGCTAGTGGTCAGCGTTGTAACCCCACCCAATACAGAAAACTGAAACAGAGGCTCATTGAGAAATGGGCACACTTTCCCCAACAACTACAAGAAAATCTGATGCTAAGTAATGACATAAGGTAACAAACAATAGTTGCAGTTAAAGGAAGTCATATTTCTTACTAAGAGATATCTGTTTGTTGTTCTTCCTTTGCCAGATAAGCATTTTTACTAACACTATTCTTTCGAATAAAATTTTTTTCTTATATACCTTATAATACCTTACCGTAACTTTGCTTATTTATGCGTAAATATGCTGTTTTCATAAGTGCAAATATTATCTCTGTATTCTGAAGTTCATATCTGCTGGTGAATTCTTTCTGAAATACGGTAAAAAAAGTCGTTGCTTACGTTTTGCATACCAGAGTTTTAATGATTCTCGATTTAAGAATACAAAATTTTAATTTTCAATGTTAGGACTAAGCTATTAATTCTGCATCACGCGGTCAAAGAGCTTTACCGCTCAAAGAGCTTTTTCTTTTTATATCTATCCTCTCGGGATACTTACAATCTCTGTTGATAAAACGCTTCGCGGGATGAAGATAATGCGGAACACAAAGCTTCTTAATGAAGTTATCTTATTGTTGCGCTCCCTGAAAGGGGACATCTCTTCTTTTTTTTCTATGTTGGAATATCTCAGTGAAGATTATCTTTCCTTGAGAGGTATAATGAACCTTTTTTTTCCTTGCTCTTTTTTCTTAATAGTTAACTTAAAGAAATCTCCTCAAGATAAACATATATAAAACTCCTGGTGAAGAGCATTTTGAAGTCTTATCGATTGATATAATTATATATTCCGGGGTTGCTAAAGATACCACTTACAAAAAAAATAAAAACATCTTTAAAGTCTTTTTTTAGATTAGATAAATTTATTTTGTTACTTGTATAAGGTTAGTATGAGCATATATTTAAACATCTAAAAAAATCAATAAATTTTTTTTTTTTTTTTTGCATTAAATCACTCATTCTCATTTGTATGTTTAAGAATGGGCTTTTATTATTTTGGAATGTTCATTTTAGTGAAAATTAGTTTGGAATCACAAATTTAAAAAGACAATGGCTGTAGGAAATTTCTTAATGAAAATGTATTTTTGTTTTTATAAAGAAGAATAAACTGAAAATAAAATGCAAAATTACGAAGGAAATTTTTCTTTGAATAAGGTGCAATATTATAACGTAAAAATATATTATAATTAGTTCTTTTATATAAGACAACTTAAAATTTTACTTAGAAGAATAACTAGAAGTAATTACAAGTAACAACATAAATTACTTAGAAGTATAGCTTATTTATTAGAATTTTAATTATAGCTTATTTATTAATAGCGTAATTTTTTGTTCCGACTTACTTTCAAAGAATTCTTAAACTTGAAATAGTTATTGATTTATTATTTATTATTAGTTTGAATTAAATTCATTTTAATTATAATTTTTACCAAAGCTTAAAATGTTTTAATCCTTGTTTTTAAACACACGTAAGCAATTTTAACTTAAAAAATTATTAAAATTGTTTTATTTTGAATATTTGCATTTTTGAATAATATATTCTGCAACTTCAGCTTAAAATATTAATATCACTAGGTTTTCTCTGTTGAAAGTTGTTAACTGCAGTTTCTGCCAAATAAGATGTGATTTTTCCACAAAGATATTGGTGATGATAGGTTGAGAGGAAAAAAAATTGTTAGTGAAACATGATAAGAGAAATTACTTAAAATAAAGAACATTTTATCAATGGGAATCTGAAAAAAAAAGACCAAAATTAATCCTTAAAAAATAACTATCGTTTATTCTTTAGACCATTTCTTTCATCCATTTCTATGGATGATTTCCTTTTTCAACCTCTTCAAAAAAAAAGAATTTATTAATCTAAAGAAAAAAACCAATTATATTTTTTATTCATTCTATTCGTCTATTTCATCCATATCCAACCAGCTAGAAAAAAATATAGAAAACCGATAAGTACACAAAAGAATAAGCTATCGTTATATGTCAACGGTCAGTTCTACTTGAAAAGGCTTCGAGAATACAAAAATATGATGGCTATGGCCATTTTTTAGTGAATACAGCGAGTTTTCTTACATAAATTTCTTCATAACGCGGTTGGAGCAATGTTGATATCCATTCTGTAAGGATAATCATTTGCATAGTATAGCATTAGATTATGCATAGTATAGCATTAGATTGCATAGTATAGCATTAGAATATGCAGAAATATTATTGTTTAGAATAAAAAATATCAATACTGATATGTTAAGAAATATTTTTTTCATTGAAGAAGTACTACAAATAAAAGTATATTCTTGTATATTCAGTCAGAGTAATTTAATTAAAAAAAAATGTAAAAGCAATCAAAAGCATCGGCGAATCTAAAGATGGGGCCCGATGGCCGAGTGACTGGCGCTTGGTGACACAAGTTTCGGATTCGAGTGCCGACGGTACCATGGATGCTTGCAGTGTTTTAGAATCGAATCCACATTCAAACCTTACGTCCTGTTCTAACATGATTGTCTAACATGAGTTGGGCTTAGAGATGACAACCATAGCGCGTAAAAAAGAAAAACGTCTGATGTCTCAAAATCTGCCAGTAAGCAGACAGCCTTCGCCCACCATGGAGCTGTTGCTCCACCGAAGAAGAAGATATATGCAAAAAATTTTGCTGAAAGTATCAAACATCAAATTTTTAAACTCCAGAAGAAGATATGGAACCTTTTTAAAAATATTTATTTCTTGTATTATTTAGTAAGAAATCCTGTTTGAAGTCTCATATAGTCTCATATTTTTTTATTTCAGTAGCATCTATATTTACACATGAGTTTTATTCCATTGAATTTCAAAGTATGTTTTTTGTTTTATTTTCTTCTTTTAAGGATATTTGTTTTACTTTATTTTTATTTTTTTAATAATATTTGTCTTTTCTTTATTTTATTTTTGTTTCACAATTACAATTGTTTGAACAATTTATTGCATACCGTCGAATGTTGATTTATAATTTATTTAATCTTTTGAAAAACATGCAGTAAGGAAATATTTATAATTTCGAAAATAAAAGTTGCAAAATATAAATTTAAACTTAAGTTATGAGATTCGGTTGTTATATTATAAAAAGAATATCTAACACTAATGTATGAAAAGCAGTCAATAGCTATAAATCTCCATATTAGCCTTGTAACTTTATTTTTTTAAAGCATTAATAATATTTTTTAAGTTTAAATGTCAATTTAACATGATTAAATAAATGTTCCCATTTAAATTGTTTATTTATATGTTGATAATATCTGTTAAATAAAAATTTAAACTTACAAATATTGAAATAATTTGAAATAATTCTATTTTTCGTATAATGAAAATGTATTGCAATTTTAATTAAAAAATAACCGCAATTTATAATACGTTTATATAAATAAATATAAAACCTCTCTATTTTTTTCCTCTAAAAATTTTTCTAATACTATGTTTGGTTTCCAATATCAATGATTTTGATAGGTTTCTGTAACAAAGTAATACTCCATACAATATACTAAATGAATTGTGCATAAAAATCAAATCAAATCATACAAATGAAATTGTGCATAAGAACGAATTTTAAAAAATTAAAATCTTTTGTAATGTAGGAATTAATTTCATAAAGTAATTTAATATTTTGTTTCATAAAGATTAACTTTTCTTATTTCACTGTATCTCAAATATTTTGTTTCTTACAAATTCATAAAAATGTCTAAAAAAATATTTTCTTAAATTATTAAAATAAATGAAAATGAAATTTAGTATCATTCAACATTTTAGAAAAAAAGCAATAATTCGTTTTAAACTTAAAAAGAAACCAACATTTTTGAATGAAAACCATGTATCACTTACGTGTGTTTTGTGAAATAAAAATATTTTTGTAATTATAAAACCAACAATGATTAATACTTACATGGTGTTCCCTTTCAAAAAACTTAAGTGAGTGAAAACTTGATTATTTTTCTTCAAAGGAAATAATGAAATATTGAATGATTTCAGACTCTTCTAAAAACTTTCATCTTTTCTTGTAATAGGAAAAGAAATTTAAATCTGACTCCTAATTGTTACAACAAACACTTTTTCTGAGTTGAGGAATTTGAAATGGTAGAAAAATTATTCCTCAAAAGGCTCTGAAAAAGTTATTTTTTTAGTACGATGGTAATATTATTTTTATTGTTTTTGTTTTCATACTTTTGAAATAAAATAAAAAAATCCAGTTAACAAAAACTGCAGACATTTATCCAAATTCTTTTGAAAAGTTTATTAAAAGGTTTCGTCAATATTTGAATCCTCAATGAAGTCAAGCTTGCCAAAATTTCCGTTCTTTACAATGCAACTTTTATATTTAAATATCGATTTCAGATGAAATAAACTTATTCATGAATGGTTTTAAAAACGCAGAAATATTAAGAAAGAAGATAAAGAATCTACCACATGCGCAGTTAAACTTAAGAGTTTAGTGCGAATTCCCTTAGATGCGTCGCATTCATAGGTCAAAATATGAAATTTTTTATTTTATTATGCTTTTAAACATACTCACGGAACAATTATATATTTTGTATTCAAATATTCTAGTCATTCAGTTTCTTTTAAATTGTTTTCCCATGTAAACCTATCTTGGATTACTTTATTAATTTTATTTCAATTTCTATTTGTAAAACTTATCCTTTTCTACTCCTTCATTTGAAATTTATTAGCTATGTATAAAAGTTTTTAATATAAATGTGTTGTAATTTAATTTGTATCTCTGTCAATGATAGTAGAATTTTTTTACAGCTTTACAAAGCATTCATTCTAATTAAATATTTTTATATCCAACTGTAAACGTTACTATTTTAAACTGCTATTTTACATTTTACAGTTTACGAAACTATAGAATGTAAAATAACTCAGAGATTGTATGTTGGGTTTACTTATTATAACTAAAATTTAATTTTAAACTTATATTAGATAAAACACCCAACATTATAAGGATTTTCTTAAAAGATTCTCACCTTTAGATTGAATTTATATATTTAACCACTTTGTTTAGTCAAAATGATTCAATTTCTTTTGAAAAGCATTTCTTTTTAAACAATAGTGACATATTCGATTTATGAAAAAATCCTTATTTGAAAGCTAACTTAAAGGAAAAATTTCCCATTCAACATAAGTCCCTACAACTGATACGGATACTTGCTATCTGTGAGGAACGAAGCAGATGTGTGATGAATAGATGCATGCGAAAACAGTAGATTCAGAATAACGATCCATTTTCCATAGAACTGTTATGATGAGGATCAGCGTGTTACTTGAAAGCAATTTCAATTTTCCACGGATATGTGAATAGATAATAAGATTGACTCAGGAAAATTGAATCTAAAATGGAATACGATTGTATAGAACTATTCTAATTCTGTGAATAAAATGTATTCCAAAATAGAATTGACTTTTCTTATAAATGTAATATGTATATAAAAACGTTTATTTCGATAGTATCATTACATTTAAATAGTAACTTAATAAGGAAATGCAATAAGAAATTACCTTACATAAATAAAAAATATAATTATTTCTGTATTAGTATAACGTGAGAGGTTTTATAAAAATGTAATTTTGTGGCTTATATAAACAAAATAAAAGTGACATTCCATAAAAAGCATATTTCAGATTTCTTTTTTATTACAGAGAAAAATAATAAAAATATATGAAAAAAACATGCTTGATAATATTGATATCAAAATAATTTTATAAACATGTAGGCCTCCAACATTGATTTAGATTCGATGAAAAAGTTAGGAAAACCTTCCAAACCTGAAGGAGTTATGTTAAAAAGCCTGTAGGAGAATAATTATTTGAAAAATTTTACCAAGCCGTATAGACTCGATGTAGATTTCATTTAAAAGATCCTGATCAGTTCGTGTTACCTTTTCTTAAAGTTGTTCGTTTTGGATGGGACAATGAACGAATTAAAAAACGAAATTTAAAATATCTTATTCTACTTTCAGATAACAAAACTGAATTAAAAAAATTCTTTCCCATAAATAGTTTTCTACAAGACTTGAGAAAATTTACATACAGGTTTCATATGTCATATTAACTTTTCGCAAATGAAATTAAATCTTTTGCAAATCAAATTCAATCTTTTTCGAAACCAAATTCAAATTTTTACAAAAAAATTTAAACTTTTGCAAATCAAATTCGACCTTTTCGCAAAATTAAGATTTATTTATAGTTTATACTTATATCTAAGTATTCAGACGTATGTTTATAAGGATGTTTGTGCATATGTATGTCTAAATATGTATTTCTCTATGAGTAGTGATGTTGTGTGGTTCAAGTTGTATACTTAAATATACATGCATGCTCAACTACAATTGCATACTTACTTACTTACGTCTGTATACGCATTTATAAGCGTGTATGCATTTCTGGGGTTTAATCGTGTTTCGATATACGTATGCGAATTAGTGTTTATGTATGTTTATGTGTATCGTCAACTACTACTTTTTTATATTGATGGCCATTTACTTCGAATAGCATTTCCGTTTTATGAAACATTTTTTTTTACTTGATGAAATCTGTTTTAAGTGACTGGTTTCTGAAAGAAAACTTTCAAGATAAAGGTATAGAATCAAGAAAAAGGTATATAATATATTTTCAAACAATCACGCATGAAACAATCTTTTCAATACATATTTATGGCATTTTACGACCCGCATTGCAATCTTCAAGCGTCTTCAAAGTAAACAACCGTTCTGTTCCTCTCTGAATTTCATCTTCGAACTGCATAAAGTTTCCATGCAAGTTGAAGAATTGAAAAATGTCGCTCAATCATAAATATATAAATATTGCTATCCTTTTTTTTTTAAATTTTAAAGCAACCAATGAAATTGGATTCAATGTGGCATCATTTTTTCATTTAAACTGTAGTTGTCTGAAACTTTTTAGCGTGGGCGGAGGATAAAGTAGTAGACTCGATCTTTTTCCGAATAACTTTTTGTTTTTACTTCCATCCATTCATCTTCCTCGAAACAGAACGAGAGGAGGAATAGTTCTGGCGGATATTCGGCCCCTTATAAAATGAATCAAAGCAGGTTGAGATTCTTTAATAGTATTGACTAGGATATTTTGAAAAATATTAGAATCCTCTAATTTCCTGTTAAAAACAGATTTAAAAAAGTATTTTTTGAAATTAATTATTCGTTAGAAATCAAACTATTAGGCCCAAGAAATGAAATTAATAATAATAAATATTCTACTATCAAATAATAACTAAAATAAATGACCTTAATTTAAAAAAAACTGAAAAAAACACTCTAAATGATTTTTAACCACACGTGTCTTATTAATATACTCATATAAAAAACTGTTAACGGAAAAGAAATGAACTTCAGATCCATTTTTAATATGTTTTGCTGAATTGCTATTTTTGTTTATTATACTCCACTGCCTAAACAATACCCATATAATTATGGGTATTGTTTTGGCAGTGGAGTTTTCCGTTTTCTAAATTATATTTTTTGTATCCTTGGCCAGTTTCTTGAATATTTTCAACGTTTCTTATGGTATATTAATTTGTCAAAGGCCAGAATGCTACCACTTGGCCGACAGGCTGCTGTAAAACTGTAAGAAATGCTAATAGTGAGCGTTATAACCCCATTTAATACAGCACAACTGAAACAGAGGCTCATAGAGAAATGGGCACAGTTCCCTCAACAACTACAAGAAAATCTGATGCTGAGTAACGAGGAAGGTGCCTAGCAATAGTTGCAGTTAAAGGAAGTCATACATCTTACTATAAGATCATTGTTTGCTGTTCTCCGTCTTTACCAGACGAGCATTTTCACTAACACTATTCTTTCAATGAAAACTTTTTTTTTGTTTAATTCCATACTGTGAGCAGTACTCTGTTTATTTATGCGTTAATTTGTTGTTTTCATAAGTACAAAATAATGTCTCTGTACACTGAATTTCCTATCTCCAGGTGAATTTCTTTCTGAAATACGGTAAAAAAAGTCGTTGCTTATGTTTTGCGCACCACCAGATTTTTTAAGGGTTCTCGATTAAAGAATACAAACTTTCCTTTGCGGTGTTGGGACTAAGCTATTTATAATGACTGAGAGATCTTATAATACTGCATCGCGCTGTCAAAAAATTTTCGACATCTTTTTCCACTCAAAAGAGCTCTTTCCTTTTATATCTGTCCTCTCGAGATAATTACAATCTCTGTTGATAAAACGCTTCGCGGGATGAAGATAATGCGGAACACAAAGCTTCTTAATGAAGTTATTTTATTGTTGCGCTTCCTGAAAGGGGAGATCTCTTCTTTTTTTGTTGAAATATCTCGGTGAAGCTTATCTTTCCTTGAGAGGTATAATGAATACTTTTTTTCGGCGCTCTTTTTTCTTAATACTTAACTTAAAGTAAACTCCTCAAGAAAAACATATCTGAAACTCTTGGTGAAGAGCATTTTGACGTCTTATCGATTGATATAATTAAGTATTCCGTAGCCACTAAAGATACTATTTTAAAAAGAAGGAAACGCATCTTCAAAGTCTTTTGAAGATTAGATAATTTTAATTTTTGCTGTTATAAAGGTATTTTGAGTAAATATTTTGATTTAAAGAAATATTTTAACTAATTTATCTTTTTTGTGCTCTTGTTTTTAATTATCTTTAAAATTAAAGAATTATGAACCACTTTGGACAAATATTATTTTAGTAAAATAATTCTTTATCACTAACTTAAGGAAAATTAAACTGCTTTAACCACACCAATTTATAAAGTTTGCATTTTATTTTCTTAAAACTATAATCATGACAACAAAAGTAAGTGGTACCCTATCCGTGAGAAATGTCTTTCTTGCTTTACAACAAAGCAGAAATCGAATCATCAGAAAATGGGGTGCAGAAGAAATTAACGAAATCTTAAGAAGCAATATTCGCTTAAAAAACAATGCCCAGAAAGCAACCCCCCTCCTCAAGATGAAGTGCTTTTCATTCGGTGAAACAGGTGATGAAAATTCTTCGTGTTCTTTTGGGGCCGAAACAGAGGTAATGATACATCAATGGAGAGAAATGTTTCCGGAAAATCATTACGTCTGACTTGCGTTTTTCGAATTAATGTTATGATGATTCTGAAATAAAAGCACTCTATTTTTTCATGTATTTTCTTTTTTATTGTCAAACTGCTAAATTAAAAAAGGAATGCAAGATTTTTAGAATTTTTTCAGAGACATTCGTTAAGTTATGTGCGCCATTTGCTTTAATATTTGTTCTTTTTGCTTTTTAAGCACTATATTTAGATACAACATTTTGTTTCATTTTAATATAAAATCACAACACTGAGTTATATGAGGAAAATTGCAATTTAAAAAAAAAAGGGTAAATGCACTAACGTTCAAAACCTAGTAACGATGCAATGTTAAAGCATTGGATAATAGTCGGACTTGTTGAAAAAGTTTTCATGTTTTTGCTATCAGTGCAATGAACACAAAATTCAATAGTGGGAGGATTTGTACGCATATATCAGAAACAACACGTCACATGCTTAGTTAGGGTCGTGTAATGTGATACACATAATTGATGGATTATCAAGCGCTCTAAAAGAATTTCAAACCCCGAACACAACTATAAATTTGATTTGTTGCTCTACAATCTTTTTTATTGCACGCTTTTTTTTTAGTAATTTTGGGCTAATTAGACCAGGACTACAATTTAATTTGATTATGAACCACGAACAAACATCCATACCACTTCAGATTTGGAACCTGAAGAGTGTGGTGCTAAATGCCAGAGCGCTGGCCATCAGACCGTTGTACTAAACTGGAAGAAATATGATAATGGTCAGATTTATAACCTCACCCAACGAACAACAACATGTGCTCATTGAGAAATGGGCACAGCTCCCTAAGAAACTATGGGAAAAATGTGCCGACCCATAAAAAAAAAGAGAGAAGGTACCAACCAACAGTCGCAGTTAAAATAATTCTTATCTCCGAAAGTAGACATTTGTTTGTTCTAGGATAAGTCTTGGCCAGATACTACCAATTTTTAATTTTTTTTGTATAGTTCATACCGTAAGCATTCTATTTGTTACGCATTGATGTGCTGTTTTTTATAAGTACATTTTAGTGTCTCTGTATTCTGAATTTTATATCTCCAGATGATTTCCTTCCAAAATATGGTTAAAAAAGTCGTTGCTTAAGTTTTGCACATCGGTGTTTTAATGGTTTTCGATTTAAGAATACAAACTTTTTCTTTTATTGTTGGGACTAAGCTATTTATAATGACAGAGAGATCTTATAATTCTGCATCACGTTGTCAAAATTTTTACGGCATCTTTTTTCCACTCAAAGAGCTATTTACTTTTCTATCTATTCTCTCGATAATGACAATCTCTGTTGATAAAACGCTTCACGGATGAAGATAATGCGAAACACAAAAAGGTTCCTAATGAAGTTATCTTATTGTGGCGCTTCCTGAGGGGAGATAGCTTCTTTTTTTTTGTTGGAATATCTCGGTGAAGCTTATCTTTCCTTGAGAGGTATGATGAACCTTTTTTTTTCTGTGCTCTTTTTACTTAATAGTTAACTTAAACAAAACTCCTCACGATAAACATATCTAAAAACTCCTGGTGAAGAGCATTTTGACGTCTTATCGATTGATGTAATTAAATATTCCGTGGCTGCTAAAGATACTATTTTAAAGAAAAGGAAATACATTTTTAAAGTCTTTTTGAAGATTAGATAAATTTATTTTTTACTGGTATTAAGATAGTATGAGTAAATATCTGCATTTAAAAATATATATTTGAACACCTCAAAAATGAAGATTTCTTTAGTATAAGTCATTCATTCTCATTTTTATGTTTAAGAATGATCTTTTATTATTTTGGAAAGCTACTTTTGAATGAAAATTAGTTTGAATCATAAATTAAAAAGACAATGGCTGTAATAAACTTCTACATGAAAATAGTTTTTTTTATGAAGAGGAAGAATAAACTGAGAATAAAATCCAAAAATAATGTAGAAAAGTGTTTTCCTGAAGAAGGTGCAATAAAATAAAAATAAAAATATATTCTAATTAGTTCTATATAAGAGTAACTTTGAATTTTACTTAGAAGTCTAACTAGTAGTAATTACAACATAAATAACAACATCAATTACTTAAAAGTATAACTTATTTATTAGAAATTAAACCAACCCTTTATTTTTTTCGTTCCGACTTATTTTTTTAAAGAATTCCTAAACTTAAAAGTAGTTAATGACTTTTTTTAAAATAAAGGCATTTTAATTATAGTTTTAAACAAAATTAAAATGTTTTATGCCTTGTTTTTAAACACACCTAAGTAAATTTAACTAAAAGAAATTATTAAAATTATTTTATTTTGAATTTTTGTATTTTTTGAAGAATATTTTCTGCAACCTCTGCTTAAAATATTTATATCACTAGGTTTGTCCTGCTGAAAGTAGATAATTGAAATTTAATTTATTATTTAAATTTATTGAATTTTTCACAAGGGTATAAATGATGATAGGTTGAAAAATAAATTGATACTGGAACATGATAAAAGAAATTGTTTAAAATAAATAACAGTTTAGTTAAAAGAATCTGAAAAAAATAACAACATTGACCTTCAAAAATACAGAAAAACTATCGTTTATTCTTATATGCCATTCTTCGTATATTCTTTATACCATTTCTCCATGAATTTCCGTGAATGATTTCCTTTTTCAATCTCTTCAGAAAAGAATTTATTAAGCTGAAAAAAAAAAAAATTATATTTTTATTCTGTTTTATTCCATCCATATCTAGCCAGCTAGAAAAACATATACAGAAAACAGATAAGTGCACAAAAGAATAAGCTATCGTTATATGTCACTGGTCGTTCCATATGAAAAGACTTGAAGAATTCAGAGTATGACGATTATGGCCATATTTTTAGCGAATATAACGAGTTTTATTTTCATAATATTTGTCATAACATGTTGCAGCATTGTTGATATAAATTATGTAAGAATAATCATTTGTATAGTATATGCATTAACATTGTATGTATTAATAACATTGTATGTCTTGAATATGTACAAAAATATTATGTAGAATAAAAATATCAATACTGATATGTTATAAAAATATTTTTATGCATTGATAAAGTAATTTAAAAATATATGTACAGATTCAGTTAGAGTAGTTTTATTTAAAAAATCGTAATTAAAAGCATCGGTGGATCTTAAAGATGCGTATGACGACTATGTGTATGATCTAAAGATGCGCAAAGTGACTGGCGCTCGGTGCCACAGGTTTCGTGATCGAGTACCAGAGATGCCAACGATGTCTATAGTGGTTCAGAATTCACTTTAAAAAGTAGGTCCAGGTGTAATGTGATTGTAAAGCTTATGGCTGACAACACTATCCGGTAAAAAGAAAAACTTCTCCTGTCTCGAAATCTGCCAGTAGGCAGACGGCCTTTGCCCACCATGGGGCTGCTGAGGCCAATGAAGAAGAAGAATAGATTAAAGATATTATATGTAAGAATTTTGCTGAAATTATCAGACATTGAATTTTTAAACTCCATAAGAAGATATGGAACCTTATAGAAATATTTATTTCCGTATTTTTTTGTTTTAATAATATATATTTAACTTTATTTTATATTTGTTTTATTTTTATTTTTTGTTTTGTTTTAATAAACCTGTTTTATTTTTTTAATTTTTTTTTTTATATTAATCTTAATTTTTTTTATTTTTCATTTAATAATATTTGTTTTACATTATTTTATTTTTGTTTCACTTTTAAAGTTGTTTGAACAAACTATTGCATGCCATAGAATGTGGATTTACAATTTATTTAATCTTAGGAAAATATGCTGTGAGGAAATATTTATTGTTTGGGAAAAAAAATTGCAAAATCTAAACTTATTATAAGCTATGAGATTTGATTACTTTATTGTATAAAGAATATCTAACAATAATAAATGAAAAGTATTCTATTGCTTACAAATACTCCTCTGAGCCTCGTAACTGTATATTTCAATACATCGATAATACGTTTTAAATTTAAATCTCATTTAAAACGGTCAAATAAATGTTCAAATTTAAATTGATTATTTATACGATCCTAATATGTGTTAAAAAATTTTAAACTTAAAAATATAGAAATTATTCTATTTTTCGTTATATTGAGCAATACATTAGAATTCTAAATTAAAAAATAACTGCAATTTATGTTAAGTTTTATGTGAATAATTATAAAAGCATCTATATTTTCTTTTTTCCTTTTAAAATTTTATTTACTACCATGTTTGTTTTCCAATATCAATGATTTTGATAGATTTCGTTACCGAAATAATTCCCCATACAATATACTACCATCAGACACAAATCCAATTCTTGCGTGCATGAAAGAAACTGAATTAAATTAAATGAAATTAATAAAATTAATTAAATTTAATTAAATTAAATTAGTTTTTTAATAAGTTTAATTCAGTTTCTGTTTTAATTTAATTTAATTTCGTTTTAGAAAGCTATTTTACCTTATAAAAGCTTAACCTTTCTTAGTTTATTGTGTCTCAAATAGTTTGTTGTTACAATTTTATAAAAATGTCTGAAAAAAATTACTTAAATTTTTTTAAATAAATAAAAATGAAATTTGGTATCATTTAATATCTTAGAAAGAAAGCAATAGTTCGCTTTAAAGTTAAAAGAAAATAACATTTTGCAGAATGAAAACCATGTATCATTTAATATGTCTTTTGACATAAAACTATTTTGAAATTATAAAACCAACAATGATTAATCCTTTCGTAAACCTTTCAGAAAACTAAAGTGAATGAAAACTTCAAGGAAATAAAAAGTTTGACTGGTTTCAGACGCTTCTAAAAACTTTCATCTTTTCTTGTTATAGAAAAAAAAAAAAAAAGAAATCTAAATCTGAACTCCTAATTGCTACAACAAACTCTTTTTCTGGGTTGGAAGAATTTGAAATGCGAGAAAACATATTTCATCCAAATGGTGGTAAAAAGTTCTTTCTTTTAGGGCGATGGTAATATAATTTTTATTGTTTTTGTTTTAGTACTTTTTGCAATTATAAAAACAAAAATCCGGTTCATCAAAACTATAGACATTTATCCAAATTCTTTTGAAAAAGCTCATTAAAAAGTTTACTCAAGATTTGAATCCTCAATTAGGTCATGTTTGTCAGTGTCTGTTTTCTTTACAATGTTACTTTTATCTTTAAATATCGATTCAGATGAAAAAAACTTAATCATGAAATGTTTTAAAACGTAAAACATGCGCCAGGCCGTAAATTAGAAATATCGAACCTATATTTTTTCAAATATTTTGCACTCAGATATTAATTTGTTTGCATTTAGGCATAGGTCTCAATAACGAAATCAAATTGTTGACGTCCTCAAGTGAATATTGAACGATTTACTAAACTCAATACAAAAAAACAAATATCATTTAGTATGATATAATATATAAGAGACAATATTTGTTGTGATTAACCACCTCATGCGAAATTGAACTTAACAACAAAAGTGCCATTGCCCTTTAGATGCGTCGTATTGAAAGACCAAAATATGGCAAATATCTTTTTAATATGCTCTAAAACTATTCATGGGAGGCCTGATGGCCAAGTGGCTATCGTCCTGGTACCAGGGTATCGGGTTCCCGGCGGTAGTGGTTCGAAATCCACTTTGAACCGTAATACCATGTCTAATATGAGTGTAGAACGTTGCGTGTAAGACTTACAATCCTACACTGTAAAAAGAGCGCCAACGGCCGTACCATGCTTAATATACCGGTTCTCGTTAGATCACCAAAGCCAAGCATCATTGGGCGCTGTCAGTACTCGGGTGGCCATTACCGCGTGCCGTTGGCAAATTTGGGACCTGAATGGCCGAGTGTCAGCGCTCGGTGCCACAGGTGTTTCGGGTTCGAGTCCGGCGGTGCCATGGATGTTTGTAGTGGTTCGGAATCCACTTTAAGCCGTAGGTCCCGGTCTCTTATGACTGTAAGAGCGTTACGGAGCAAAAGTCGGACTTCTACCTACGGGGTCCTCCATCCCAACAGAAGCTGCTTCCTTCCTTCAGTCATGAGTACGTATGGGCTCGTGGGCTTGCCAGCCAAGTGGGATAAGAAACAACAACAACAACAACAACAACAGTAAAAAGAAAGAAACATCTCCTATTTCGAATCTGCCTACACGCGGACGGCCATGGTCCAACATGGACTGTAGTGCCAGGGACTTAAGTAAAACATACTCACAGAATAAATGTATATTTTTCATTCAACTGTGTGATATTTAAGTTTCTTTCAATTTTTATCTCTGTAAACCTTTCTTCGCATTCATCTGTTATTTTATTAATTCTATTTCATTTTTAATTTGTAAAACCTGTTCTTTTGGATCCTTCATTTGAATTTTATTACGTTTTTACCTTGTATTATACAATTTTTATATACTTTACATATATAAATGTGTTGCACTTAAATTTGTATAAGTGTCAATAATAGCAGACGTTTTCTTACAGCTTAAAAAATTACTTCTAATTTAAATAATTTTAAATTCAACTTTTAAATATTATTATATTATACTGATAGTTTGTATTTAGCAGTTGATAAAAGTTTAAAACGTAAAATAGCTTGTGAGATTTTATAAAGGCTTTACGTATTATATATACAATTTAATTTTAAACTTTATTAATAATAAACCAGTATTATTATATTTTTCTTAAAAAGATACTCCCGTTTTGATTGAATTTATACATTCAACCACTTTGTTCATTCAAAATCGTCCAATTGAATTTTGAATAAGTATTTCTTTTCAAGTAATGGAAACAAAATATTCAATTTATAAAAAAAAAAACTCCACCTTATTTGAATGTTAACACAAAGGAAAAATTTTCCATTCAACTTAAGTCCCTGCAAATGATGTGGATGCTTGTTATCTGCTAGGTACGAAACAGATGGGTGATGAATAAATGCATGCGAAAATAGCAAATTCAGGATAACGATCTATTTCCCATAGAACTGTTATTATGAGGATCAGCGTTTTACTTGAAAGCAATTTCAATTTTCCACGGATGTATGAATGGATAATAAGATTGATTCGGGAAAATTGAATTGAAATTGGGATGCGATTGTACAGAAGCATTATAAATCTGCGAATAAAAACAGTATTCTTATACTTTTAAATGCTCTTATATATGTAACATGTGTCTAAAAACGATTATTTCGATAGCATCATTACATTTAAATAGTAACTTAATAAGAAAACTCTGTAAGAAATCCTCTTACATAAATAAAAAAAGTGCAATTGCTTCTGCATTAATAAATGTGAGAGGTGATATAAAAAAAGAATTTTTATGAGTTCCAGAAAACGAAATAAATGTAACATTCCTTAAAAGATCATATTGAATTATTATTTTGCATAGCAATTTATTTTTGTCTTAGGAAGGTGTGTTTTTATAAGTTGAACATTTGAATTTTAGGTAATATTGTTATTTTTCATTTAATGCATGATATTCATTGGCTCAAAATTACCTACAATATACACTCCTGTCCATAAATTAAGGATAATTCAGAATCGCACACAAATTGAACTCTAAAATAAAAAAATTCACCTGTAGAATTATCCCACACATCTTGAAGAAGAATAAGCAAATTACACGAAACCACCAGGATAGTACGTCACATGACGAGAGTGTAAGAGAGGGGTATATAAGGAATGGTGGCAAAGAAGTGAAATTGTTCACAAGCGCTTTAAAAGCCTTTCACTGCAATAACCGCATAGTTATGGCACAAAGGAAGCATTTGGATGATTTTTTACTTGGTGGAATTATCGGACGACTGGAATGTGGACGTACCCAGCTGGAAATATTCGAGGAACTTGTAATCGCCCAGAGTGTCATTTCCAGGCTTTGGCAACGATTCCAAGATGATATCAATGTGAGTAGATGTTACAGCACAGGTCGCCCCCGAGTTACAACGCCGAATGAGGACCGGTATTTAGCAGTTACTGCCAAAAGAAACGGACGGAGCACAGCATCAGACCTGTCTCGTCAGCTCTCTTCAGCTACCGGTACGACAGTTTCAAGGCAGACCGTGTACAGACGCTTAGGGCACATTGGTCTACATGCTCGTAGGGCTGTCAGATGTGTTCCACTTACCGCAACTCACTGTCGCCAGCGATTAACCTGGAGTAAAAGAGCTTGCATTGTGGAGACCACAACAGTGGTCTTGTGTGATGTTTTCCGCCGAGTCAGGTTTAGTTTCCAGTCTGATTCTCGCCGGACTTTCATATGGAGAGCGCCAGGTACCCATTACCTCCAAGAGGACACCATTGAACGACACCGTTACGGTGGTGCAGGATGGCTCGTTTGGAGGAATTATTTTGGTTCCAGAACTGACCTGCATGTTCAGAGTGTAACGATGACAGGCCACATCTATCGGGATGTCCTTCTGGAACAACATGTACGTTTCCTTCGGGGCGCCATGGGTGTTTAAATTTCTGTTTATGGATGACAACGCCCGTCCACACCGTGCAAACATTGTAGACGAATGCCTTCAATTGGAGGATATCACCCGTATGGATTGGCCAGCATACTCAACGGATTTGAATTCAAATAGAGCATGTGTGGGATATGCTTGGCTGACGAATTGCATCCTGTCAACCCCCTCCCACCTGTCAACCGGAACTTCGGAGGGCATTGCTTGATGAGTGGTGTAATATTCCCCTAGATCAGATTGATAATTTGATACTCAGCATGCCTTGGCGTTGTAAGGCCTGTATTGCATCGTCCGGAGACATACTCCATATTGACCATCATACTAACCATGTTATACTGTTTTTGTAAATAGGTTCTTTTTTTGAAATTTGCTCAGGGTAAAAATCGCAATTTTATTAATTATGTCAAACATATAGCATCTTTTTTGCTCTTTACCTTTTGTTTAATAAATAGACTTTACAAATAAGTCAAATTTGTTTTGCTTCTGTCTCTTTCTTTGCCTGAACTTCATTATCCTTAGTTTATGGACATGAGTGTATTAAGCACGTTCTTTTAGATTTAATATAAATATTTTTAATGCGAAATATAAAAAAAAAAAATCGAAAGGTCATTTAATTTGCTGAAACTCCACACGAAAATCGTTTTAAAAATATTTTCGTACTTATTTTAATCCCTAAAATATATTTTCTCCAATTAAAGATAATATTTATTGGAGTGTTAAAAATAATTCAATGATTTTTGATTACAGCCTAACCTACTCTACCATAGCCTGTGACTGGTGTCATGTATCTTATAAACTGGTATAATTATTTTTAATTATAAAATTCTTGTATAAAATATATCTTCTCGAATATACAATATGTTTTCTAGGATGGTCTTGCATCTACTAAAAAATAAATTCTTTATTTTATCTGAAGGAATTGATCTACATCCTTCCGTATCACAAACCTCTTCATAAAAAATAAATTATTTTGCCTGATAAAAGAGACTGAAGCCCTGGTAAAATTCAGATGCGCATATAAATCCTCTCCATACATGAGTTTCATTGGAGGAGTAGACAAAAAGAGAGCAGCACAGCAAAATAAGTCCTTGTAATCCTTATAGATATTAACTACACTGTATAAATACACCTTGCGAAAAACTTAGCTACAATTTCTATTCATTAAATCCCCTGGGAGAAACATTAAGAAGGGATCATTTAACGCCATATTAAATGATAAACAATTTATTTCATGCAAAAAAGATTTGGGAGGAGGGGTGAGATTTTTAAACCCTTGTATAATTAAAAAATGGAATTAACTATTAAGCAATTTCTCACTCAACAACACAACAATCACAAAACACTACACTAAGTAACGATGTAATATTTAAGCATTGGTTAGTAGCGGGAATTGTAGAAAAGGGGCTTTTTGCGATCAGTACAAACAATACCAAATGCAATATCGAGATTTGTATTCAAATATCAGGAACAAGACGTCACAGATAACGTGGGGAATGTGTAATGTGACACTTATTTGATGGACAAAAACCTCCCACCAGAAGCTTGCATTCCGAATCACGGGTACAACTTAAGTTTGGTTGGTGGCTCAACACTCATTTTTTTTACACGCTTTGGGCTAGTCAAACCGGGACTTAAAATTTAAGGTGCATTCCGAGCCACGAACAAACATCCCCCACCAGGATTCGAATCTGAATCCTATAGTATCAAAATGCTAGAGCATTAGCCACTTGGCCATCAGGCCGTTGCACAGCTGTAAGTGACCACCTGTGTAACCTATGCACACTGTGTAACCCCCTCCCACCACAGAACAACTGAAACATTATTCTTTCGATGAAAACTTTTTTTTTTCTGTATAATTAAATACGGTAAGCACTCTGATTATTTATTCGTTAATATGGCGTTTTCATAAGTACAATATAATGTCTCTGTATTCCGAATTTTTATATCTTGAAATGGTTTCTTTCGGAAATATGGAGGATGTAATGTTTAAGCATTAAATATTATAGGTAGAATTGTAGAAAAAGGTTATTTTTGTGATCTGTACAATGAAGACCAGATTCACTAGCGAGATGATTTGTATGAATATCAGGAAAAAGACGTCACAGATAACGTGTAATGTGTCACTAATTGATGGACAAAACTCTCTCTTCATGAGCTTGCATTCCAGACCATGGGCACAACTGTACATTTGGCTTGTCGCTCAACGCTCATTTTTACACGCTTTGCGCTAGTTAAACCAGGACTTGCAATTAAAAAATGTATTCCGAACCACTCGCAAACATCCATTCCAACGACAGGATTCGAATCTAAGAGCTGTAGTATCAAAAGTCTGGAGCATTAGCCACTTGGCCATCCGGCCGCTGCACCGCTGTAAGTAATGCTGCTAATGGTCAGCCTTATAACACCACCCTACCCAACACAAAACAACTGAAACAGATGCTCACTGAGAAATGAGCACACTTCCCTCAGCAACTATGAGAAAATGTGGTGTTGAGTAAACAGAGAAGATGCTAAGAAACTGTTACAGGTAGAGGCAGTCATATCTTTTACTAAGTGATATCTGTTTGCTGTTCTACAGTTTTGCCAGATAAGCATTTTTTTTGGTACAATTGCATACTGTAAGCACTCTATTTATATATGCGTTTAATATGCTGTTTTCATAAGTTCAAAATAATGTCTCAGTATACTGATTTTCATATCTCCAGGGTATTTCTTTTTCGGAAATATGGGGAAAAAAAAATAAATAAATAATAATAAAAAAAAAAGGTTTGCACACCAGAATTTTAATGGTTCTTGATTTAAGAAGAATACAAGCTTTCATTTCCAGTGTCGAGACTAAGCTATTTATAATGACAGAGAATTTATAATTCTGCATCACGCTGTCAAATATTTTTACGGCATCTTTTTCCACTCTAAGAGCTCTTTCCTTTTATATCTATCCTCTCGGGGTAATTACAATCTCTGTTGATGAAACGCTTCATGGGATGAAGATAATGCGCAACACAAAGCTTCCTAATGAAGTCATCTTATTGTTGCGCTTCCTGAAAGGGGAGACTCTACTTTTTTTTTCCATTAGAATATCTCGATGAAGCTTATCTTTCCTTGAGAGGTATAATGAACCTTTTTTCTTAATAGTTAACTTAAAGAAAACTCCTTAAGATAAACATATCTGAAACTCCTGATGGAGAGCATTTTGACGTCTTATCGATTGATGTAATTAAATATTCCGTGGCTACTAAAGATACTATTTTAAAAAAAGGAAAAACATCATTAAAGTCTTTTGAAGATTAGATAAATTTATTTTGTACTTGTACAAGGGTAGTATGAGTGAATATTTGCATTTAAAGTAATATTTACACACCCCAAAATTGGTGCTTTTTTTAGTACAAGTCATTCATTCTCATTTGTATATTTAAAAATGAGCTTTTATTATTTTGGAAAGCTCATTTTGAATGAAAATTAGTTTCAAATCATAAATTTAAAAAGACAATCGATGTAAGAAATTTTTGAATAAAAGTGTAATTTCTTTAAAAAGCATAATAATAAACATATAATATAATCAGAAATAATGTAGAAAACTGTTTTTCTGAAATAGGTGAAATGAAATAAATTAAAAATATATTATTATAAATGGGGCTTTCAATAAAATAATAACTTAACATTTTACTCAAATGTTACTTAGAAGAGTAACCAGAAATAATTACAAGTAACTAAATAAACTAATTAGAATAATAACTTATTTCTAAGAAATTAAAACACTTCCATTATGTCAAAATTAAATCAGTTCTAAAATATAATATCAATGTTTTCGTTGCAATTCCCCAGAAGTTTGAAAGAATTCCTAAGCTTAAAATTAGTTAATGACTTAAAGTTTAAATTAAAGACATTCTATTTACAGTTTTAACCGAAACTTAAAATATTTTGAAATGGGGAATATTAGCTATGGAATTGGGATACTACTCATCACAACATGCTCTTTTCTTCAATTTCATGGCTGTCTGTTTAAAAATTACATCTTTGCTTAGGTTCCGAAAACCAGAATGTAATCTTCCTTTACTATTTCTTTATAACAAGCATCACTACTGTTTAAATTATACACTCTACTGCAATTTTTACTTCATTCTTACAAAATACACGTGAAGAAAAGCATTAAGAAGCATATGACGACAGAAAAAATTATTTATTGTTTATTCTTGAACAATACCAAAAACTGTTTATTCTTAGCCATTTATTCCAGGCACTTTCGCGACTGATTTCTTTTTTTTCAACTTTTTGGGAGAAGAATTTATTAAACCGAAGAAAAATTAATAATTGTTATAATTTTTTATTTTGTTCCATCCTGTTTATATCGATAGAAAAGCACACGGGCAGAACGAATGATTGTTTTAAAAATTGAAAATAGAAAAACTATTTAAAAAATGTAACTTTATTTTGAAGTTTTGTGTTGTTGAAGAATATATTCTGTAACTTGAACTTAAAATATTATTTTCACTAGGTTTGTCTTACTAAAAATTGTTGACTGCAGTTTCTGCAAATAAGTTAAGATTTTCCACAAAATTATAGGTGATGATAGATTGAGAGTTTAAAAAAAATTGGTACTGAAAAATGTTAAAATAAATAATATTTTGACAATAAGAATCTAAAAAAAAAAAAAAAAATAACGACATTGGCCCTCAAAAATACAAAAGTCAATCGTTTATTCTTTATATATCATCTTCGTATATTCTTTATACCGCTTCTCCCATGAATTTCCGTCAATGATTTCCTTTTGCAAGCTCTTCAGAAAAGAATTTATTAAGGTGAAGAAAAAAAAACAATTATATTTTTATTCTGTTCTATTCTATTCATATCCAGCCAGCTAGGAAAAAAATATATTGAAAATCTATAAGTACACACAAAGAATAAGCTATCGTTGAACGTCAACGGTCAGTTCCATATTAAAAGACTTCAGGAATTCTGTGTATGACGGCTATGGGTCTTTTTTAGCGAATAAATCGAATTTTCTTACATGATTTTCATTATAACTTGTTTGAGCAATATTAATATCCATCATACGAGTATAATATATCCTTGTATAATATAGCATTAGAATATGTACAAAAAATATTACTATGTAGAATAAAAATACCAGTATATAAACATATTTGTTTATTGATTAATTACTTTTGTAAAATTTCTACAGATTCAGTTAGAATAATTTAATTAAAAAATACAAACGTCTTTAAGGATCGGTGAATATAAAGATAGGCCTGAAGGCAGAGTGACTTTCACTCGGGGCCACAGGTTTTGTGTTCGAGTCCCAGCGATGTGATGGATGCTTGTAGTAGTCCAGAATCCTCTTTAAACCGTAGGTCCGGGTCTAATATATTTGTATGGCGTAACAACCCTATCAAGTAAAACGATAAACATATCTCCTGTCTCGAAACCTGGTAGTAGGCAGACGGCCTTGGGGCTGTTGCGTCAATGAAAAGAAAAGAAAATCTGAAGATATTTATATATAAGAATTTTGTTGAAAGTATCAGACACTGAATTTTAAATTTCAGAAGAAGATGTGGAACCTTTTAAAAAGTATTTATTTCCTGTATGCTTAGACAGAGAAGCCTGTTTAAAAGCCTTAGACCTGTTCGAAGTCCTATAAAGTCTCATATTTTTTATTTCTATAACATCTACAAGAAATATGCATGTGATTCTTACGTCATTGAATTTTCAAACAAGTTTTTTGTTATGCTTGCATTATTTTCGTTTTAATATTATTGTTTTACTTTTATTTTATTTTGTTCACTTTTACAATTGTTAACACACTAATGAATGTCTTAGAATGTTGATTTATAATTTATGTAATCTTTGAGAAACATACAGCAAGGAAATATTTATTGTTTCGAAAAAAAAAATGCAAAAATCTAAACTTAAGCTATAAAGATTCAGTTGTTTTATTATATAACATCTAACAATAATAAATAAATAATAAACAATAGCTTTTAAATCCTCATATTTATATTTCCAGCACATTGCTATATTTTTTATTTTTAAATCTCAGTTTCACACGATTAAATATATGTTCAAATTTAAACTGATTATTTATATAACCCTAATTTGTGTTAAATAATTATTTGAAAATTACAAAACTTGCAATTATTTCAATTTTTTATTTTTCGTACAATGAGCAATACATTATCATTCAAAATAAAAGTAATAAAAAAAAAAAAAAAATTAAAGTCAATTTCTATTTTTTTTTTTCACTATATTGCAGAAAGTTCTTTATAAATATTTTTTCATCTATTTTTTTAAGTTTATTTGGCGCCATCTATTGGTAGATATATGCAACTTAAATCTAAAACTAAAAATTAATTAATTAAATTTAATTACTGAATTAATATTTGAGAACACCGTATTATCATCAAGTGTAATCCCCTACAAATTAAAAAAAAATGTATTTGAACTTGAGTGGATGAATAAAAAGTATTTTATGAACGATTGAAAATTTGAACAAGATATATATATATTATATATATATAGCTTGAGCTAATAGAAGGAATTGAAAAATAACTGCAATTTATAATAAACTTTATATGAATAATTAAAAAAACATTATATTATTTTATCTTTTTAAATTTTATCCAATACAATGTTTGTTTTCCAATATCAATGATTTTGATAAGTTTCTGTACAGAAATGATTCCCGCATTATATGCTAGCATCAGACACAAATCAAATTATTGTGTGTAAGAACGAAACATTTTTATAAAATTCCGAATCTTTTGTGTTGCATAAAATAATTTCATTAAGTAAATTAAATTTTTTACCTAATAAAAGCTTAACCTTTCTTATTTTACGGTGTCTCAACTATTTCGATAGCCTTTATATCCTTATTTGTGTCTTCTAACTGTATATTTTCAACAGATTAATAATATTTTTAAAGTTTAAATCTAAATTTAGCACCATTAAATAAAAGTTTTAAACTTGCAAAGATAGAAATTATTTCATATATGTTTATTTTTCATATAATGAGCAATACATTAAAATTATAAATAAATAACTGAAATTTATAATAAGTTTTATATAACTAACTATAAAATACTCTATATTTCTTTTAAAATTTTATCTAATGTTAGGTTTAGTTTCCACTATCAATAGTTTTGATAGGTTTCTATACTGAAATGATTTTCCATACAATTTACTAGCACCAGATATAAACATTTTTTAACATTTCCAAATCTTTTGTGATGGAGGAAATAATTTCATAAAGTAAATTAAATTTTTAATCTTTTGACATTTTACAGTGTCTCAACTATTTTGCTTTTAAAATTTCATAAAAATGTCTGGAAAAAATTTACTTAAATTATAGAAATAAATAAAAGTGAAATTTAGTATCATTCAATACCTCAGAAGGAAAGCATTAGTTCGTTTTAAAGTTTAAAAAGCATTTTGCAGAATAAAACCCTGTATCGCTTAAGTATGTTTAGTGAAACAAAACTATTTTCGAAATTATAAAACCAACAATGATTAATCCTGCCCATGGTATTCCCTTTCAGAAAACTAAATTGAACGAAAACTTTTTATTTTCCTTAAAGGAATAAAAAAAATGTTTGAATGGTTTCAGACTTTTCTAAAAACTTTCATCTTTTCTTGAAACAGAAAAAAGAAATCTAAATCTGAACTCCTAATTGCTACAACAAAAACTCTTTTTTATGTGTTGCAGGAATTTGAAATGAGAGAAAAAATTATTTCATCGAAATAGTGAGGAAAAAGTTCTTTTTTTTATTAGTGCGATGGTTAGTATAACTTTTTATTGTTTTTGATTTCATACTTTTGAAAATTAGTAAAATAAAATAAAGTTAATCAAACTGTAGACATCTATTCAAATTCTTTTGAAAAATCACATTAAAATGTTTATTCAAGATTTGAATCTTCAACTAAGTCAAGTTTGCCAATGTCTGTATTCTTTTCAATGCCATTTTTTATGTATGAATATCGATTCATATGAAATAAAATTTATTCAGGAAATATTTGAAAACGTAAGACATGCACCAGTCCTCAAATTAGAAACATAGCATATTTATATTTTAGTCTCTTTTTTTACTCAGATATTAAACTGTTTGCATTTAGGCATAGGTTCTACAATAGTTAGGAGCTCATTTAAAAGAGGGAGAACTCAGATGCAAAAATGTTGTAAAGTATATGTCCAGAAAAATATGTTTTCGAAGGGCATCAAACTTTGTCTACTGGTATAGAAAAGAGCTTCGGACACAATACACTTATGCCAACTTTTTATTCAATCATCAATGCATGCTAAAAAGTTATCGGCAGGGATGGTCTTCAAAGAGCGGGGCGATTCAAGTTGAGTCTCTTCAATCGACTCAAAATGGTGTCCTCAGAGTGGTCTTTTGAATTTAGGAAATAGCCAGAAGTCGCACGGTGTGAATACGGTGGTTTGTGGAACGATACGGGTTTCATTTTTGGCGAAAAGATCACGAAGAATCAATGCAGTGTGAGTTGGTGCATTGAAGGCTCGTGCTCACCAAGGCGACAAGATGCAAGCGACCAAAATTGGACCTCACCGCGGTCGCCTGAAACCGGTTTGCAGTCCTCCGCGTGGAGTTGCCCAACTTTCAACTCGAAGCGGTTTTTCACTAGGCGTAATGCTATTTCTGACGTTTCGCTGTGAAGGGGTCGAAAAATTTGGTCGCTTGCCTCTTGCATCTTCACGTCTCTCGCCTCGGTGGTAACGAGACTTCAGTGTTTTCGGTACCAATCGAGATTTGACCTTTGAGGCTCAAAGTGGAATTGACCGATCCTTTTGAAATTCCAGCAGCAGCAGCAAGGTCTCTAATTGTAAATCGACGGTTTGCAAGCACCAAATCTTTAATTTTTTGGACGTGAGCTTCGTCGGTTGAGGTGAATTGTCGACCAGAGGGCTCTTCTTCTTCAACGCGTTGTCTGCCTTCGTTGAACTGTTTATACCACTTCTGAACATTTCTTTCCGATATAGTTTGCTCACCGAATGCCTTCCGCAGCATTCTATACGTTTCCGCAAACAAAATGTAATGCAAGTTCTTTGCTCAATGAATTCAGACATTTCAAAAATCGCGGAATCAGTTTTAGTGTCTCCCAAAGCCAAGTGTAACTCAAACACTAATGAATATTTTGACGTCAAATTTCACACAGATGTCAAGGACAGTGCCAGCAACATAAAAAAGAAAAAAATTTAAATTCCATAATCCCCGGAAATTTTTAAATTGAAAATTGACACAGTAGTATATAGTATATACTTTTTAGACACAGTAATATATGCTCTTGGTGTGAAAATATCTCTCTATATAATAGTCTCCAAAAACAAAAATTTTCTCTCCCAAAACAATACTCAGTATTTTATGGATAATAAAATACCAATTCAGAGTAATTGAGCAAAAAAATATTAAAATTTGATCTGACGCTTCTTTCTTTTCCGTAAACACTATTTTTTTATGTAAGCATGTTAACAAGTTACTTAGCAAATTTTTTGTAAGTATGCTAACAAGTTTTTGTGTATGTATGCTGACAAGTTTTTTGTGTAAATATGCTAACAAGTTTTTTGTGTAAGTATGCTAACATGTTTTTTTGTATAAGTATGCTAACAAATTTTTTATAAGTATGTTAACAAGTTTTTTTGTATGTATGTTAAGAAATTTTTTGTGTAAGCATGTTGACAAATTTTTTTGTGTAAGCATGTTAACTAATTTTATCTAAGTATGTTAACTTTTTTCTATAAGTATGTTAACTTTTTTCTATAAGTATGTTAAAACGTTTTTTGTATAATTATGTTAAAAGTAATTTACAGTTTTTTGTTAGAAAAAGGCAAGGGCATTCAATTGAGTTATTAATTTGATAACGGAATATTTATTATTAATTTGATTTTTTTGAGTTCTAACATTTTGATTCCTAACAAATAATTTATTTCAAAAGATATTTTTTATAAACTGTTTAGAACAGGAAATTGCAGTATTTTAATTTTTTTCAAAATATCCTAATCAATAACAGTAAAGCAACTGAACTGTAATTTGATTCAACTTTATAAGAGATTCAGGAAAATCCACCAGAAACATTCCTCCTCTAGATGTTTCCAAAAAGATGAATGGATGGAAGTGAAAAGAAAAAACTATTTTGAAAAAGATCGAGTCCACTTTATCCTCCGCCCACGCTAAAATAGTTTCTGACAACTACAGTTTAAATGGAAAAAGAATGCCACATTGAATCCTATTTCATTGGGTGCTTATCACATTTTTTAAAAATGATAGCGATATTTTTATATTTATGATTGAGCGACATTTTTCGATTCTTCCCCTTGTAAGGAAACTTTATGCAGTTCGAAAAAGACATTCAGAGAGAAGTAGAAGGGTTGTTTACTTTTAAGACACTCGAAGATTGCAATGCGGGTCAGAAAATGCCATAAATATGTATATAAGAGATTGTTCCACGCATCTTTCGATATGTTAAGGAATCCTTTCTGGGAATATTCCTTTACTATTCAAAAGAAAAATAATTTAATTTAATTTTAATTTCAGAACATCTTATTAAAGTTTGATTTTTTATTGTTGAAGCTTTGATCATTCTATTTTAGTTTGTCTCTATAACTGTGCTTTGAAAGTTTTTCCTTCTAGAAACCATTCATCTAACACTGAATTCATCAGGTAAAAAAAATGCCTAAAGCAGAAACGCTATTCGAAATTCATAGCCATCAGTGAAAAAAAATATTTATGTGCTTTATTTATACGAATAATGAAAAGATATTATAATTTCACTGCATAAATTAATAACATTATTAGGTGCTATGAATAAATGGCAGACAAAATGCAAGATTTCTAAAGATCAAAATGGCAAACAGAATAAAAATAAGTAAATGTATACAAATTTGTTTTAAAATTTGCATAATATTTTTTTTAAGTATATGAGCAAACAATATACATAAGAAATGAAAATCATAAGAAACGCAGAAAATGTTAAAGGAAAGGAAAACTGTCCAAGAACAAGAAAACTATTTTTGAGAAACAATCCGCTACCAAAAACAATATCCATAATTTTATGAATGATAAAATATCAATTCAGAGCAATTCTGCAAAGCGTATTAAAAGTGATCTGAGGTTCATTTCCTTTCCGTTAACAATTTTTTTTTATGTAAGTGTGCTAACAAGTCATTTCTTGTTTAAGAGTCATATAGAGTTTTTGTAGTTTTTTTTTTTTTTTAAATTAAGGGCATACAATTTAATTATTAATTTGGTAATAGAATATTTATTATTATTTTGATTTTAATCAATCTAATAGTTTTGATTTATAACATATAATTTGTTTCAAAAAAATATTTTCTTATAAACTGTTTTGAATTAAAAATTAGAGAATTTAATTTTTTTCAAAATGTCGTATTCAATAATAGTAAAAGCCGCTTAAGAGTAATTTCATTCATTTTATAAGGGCTGCATGAATATCCACCAGAAATATTCCTCCTCGCGATATTTATAGAAAGATGAATGTATGTAAAAAAAAAAGAAAACGTTATTCGAAAAGTCTCCAGTCCACTTTATCGTCGTCCCACGCTAAAAAAGTTTAACTGGAAACAACAGTTTAAATGGAAAAAGGGATGCCACATTGAATCCTATTTCATTGAGTGCTTATCAAATTCGTTTTTAAAAATGATATATTTCTATATTTATGATTGAGCGACAGTTTTCGATTCGTCAACTTGTATGGAAACTGTATGCAGTTCGAAGAAATTCAGAGAGGCAGAAGGGTTTGTTTATTTTGAACACGTTGGAAGATTGCAATGCGGGTCGAAAAATGCCATAAATATGTATATAAAAGATTGTTACGCATCTTGATGTGTGAAGGAATTTTTCTGGGAATATTCTTTTTTGAAGTGTTTAAAAACTATTTTTAAGCTGAGAGGCGTTTCAAAAAAATAGCAACTGTTTATTATTTATTTTTTTTTTCTTTTACAGTTCAAAAAGAGCAATAGTTAAATTTATTTTAATTCCACACCGTATTGGGTGGTCCGTCTGAATAGCCCTACTGTAGCCTATGCATGTCGTAATAGGCAACAAAAATAGATACCCAGTGCCGGAGGTATAGCCAGGTGATGTAAAACAGACTCTTTTGGGTGCCCCCGTGTCTTTATGCCGCAAGGTGAAAGACAAAAAGCAAGCTTCCCTTTTATCCTTTATCATGACTTGTACGCGTTCACAGACTTGGTCTAGATGTTGCTGTCGGATTAGCGGGATAAAAGCAACACTTTTAATTTCAAAACATATTAAAGGCTGTTTTTTGCGTCACTGAAGCGTTGAACAATCTGTTTTAGATTAATTTCCTACTATAAATTTGAAATTTTTTTCTTAAGAAACCAATAGTATTTTCGTAAAACAGAACTGCTATTCGAAATTCATAGCTATCAATATAAAAAAAAAATTGAAATATTTATGTTCTTTACTTATTGCATTTTCTAGATTTATACTAAATTTTGCTGATTTAATATTTTTCCATTTTGAAGTACTTGACTGTTAGAAAATGGAAGATATTTTGAATAATATCTTAAAATTCTTTGTAATATTGTATAAACTGCATAAATGCATAATATGGTAAACAACATATAGCAACCCAATTATATCATAAGTTAAATACAATATCATATTTCCTTTAATTTTATCTAATCCATTTCTGCACACCGTAATATGCGTTTATACAATTTACACCTACCATATTATGCATTCATGCTGTTTATATATACCGTATTAAACATTTATGCAGCTTATACATACCGTATAATAGGTTAAATGTTTCATATATGCGTTTTCACAAGTCTTTTACTACAATTTATAAGAAAAATTTTAAATTACAATTTTTTTGTTATCGGGAACGTGGAATAAGATATTCTAGATTTCATTTTTTAAATTTGTTCATTGTCATATTTAAAAGTATCAAACTTTAAGAAAAACAACACAAACTGATCAGGATCTTTTAAGTGAAATCTGCATCGAAGTATAGACTATTGCTGTTTGCGGAAAAAATTTTTTTTTTCAAAACATTATTCTCGTACAAGCGTAAGTTTCTCTAAACTTTTTTTTGCTAATTTGAATCAATGTTTGGGTTATATATGTTCATAAATTATTTTGGTTACGTTATTAATCATGTCTTTTCGCATATTCTTATTATTTTTCTTTGTAACAAAAAAGAAAGACGAAATATTCTTTTTTAAGGAAGAAAGTTACTTTTATTTCTTTATTAGAACCCAAAAATTACTTTTTTATATAACTTCCCAAGTTTTACTAGTACAGAAATAATTGCACTTTTTTTGTTTATGTAAGGTAATTTCTTACTGATATTTCTTATTAAGTTACAATTTAAATATAACGGTACTGTCAGAAATAAACCTTTTATACACATAATTCATTTTAAAAAAAAAAAATTATAATAAAAAATTCAATTCTGTTTTAAGATACTTTTTATTCACAGAATTAGAATGCTGTTATACAATCGCATTCCATTTTAGATTCCATTTTCCAGAGTAAATGTTATTATCTATTCATATATCCATGGAAAATTGAAATTGCTTTCAAACAACATGCTGATCCTCATAATAACAATTCTATGGAAAATGGATCGCTATTCTTAAATCTGCTATTTTGGCATGCATTTATTCATCACACATCTGCTTCGTACCTAACAGATAACAAGTATCCATACTATTTGCAGGGGCTGAAGTTGAATGGAGAATTGTCTTTGTGTTAGCATTCAAATAAAGGTTATTTTATAAATCGAATATTTTGTTTCCATTACTTGAAAAGAAATACTTGTTCAAAATTCAATTGAGTTATTTTGAATAAACAAAGTGGTTAAATGTAAAAAATTCAATCAAAATGTGAGAATCTTTTTCAGATAAATATTATATTACCGGATTTATTAGCTAATATAAGTTTAGAATTCAATTGAAGTATAATACGTAAAGCTTATATAAAATCTCACGAGCTATTTTATATTGTATATTTTTATAAACTGCAAAATGTAAAATACCTAAAACATATTAAAGGCTAATTTTTTGTATCACTGAAGAGTTGAACATTGTGTTTTAGTTGGATTCTCTAATTTTATCTTTAAAGTTTTCCATTTATAAACCGTCTTCTTTCATCAGATAAAAAAAAAAAAAAAAGAATGTTTCGTAAAACAGAAATGAGATTCGAAGTTCACAGCCATCAATATAAAAAAATTGTGAAATACCTATGTTCTTTATTTATTGCATTGTCTTGATCTACTGTAAATTTTGGTGGTTTAATATCTATTTTTCTTTTTAAAGTACAGTAAAATTATTTAAGGAAAACGAAGATATCTTGAATAACACTTTGAAATTCTTTATCATATTTCATAATGTATAAACATGCATAATTGCATAATGGGGTGCAAATTAAATAATTTCATAATATGGATTGGATGAATTAAACGGAATATAATATTGTGTTTAACATGCGATACATTTGTGTTAATACGCAAAAACTGAAAATAGAGAATAACAGAGTTAAAAGAAATTCATTCAGGTTTGAAATGTCATTTTAAACCTTTTGCAAACCAAATTAAACATTTTGGAAACCAAATTAAACCTTCTGCAAATCAAATTCAACATTTCAAAATTTAGATTTTATATATCGGTTAATACTTGTATATATGTATGTTTTTAAAGATGCATATACATATGCATGTTTATAAAGATGCATATACATATGCACGTCTAAACATGTGTCTCCCTATGAGTAGGGATATATTGGTATGGGTATTGTAACGTCTCGGCCTATACTAGACCTACAAAGGCGTCAAGAAGAGGCCCCTTTGAGGTTCATGGAAACACTTTAAATTTTATTTACAAACATTAAATATCTATACAGAACTCTATTTACATAAAAAATGAAATTAAAGATAATTTGATGCAAAGTGCAGTTTACACCAAGGTCGAAGATTTTCACACTTCTTGAGTCTACGTCGAATTTATCTCACCAAGTCTTCGGCAGACATTAATTATTACACCGTGTGATATACGAAACCACAATGGAAACAGGCGGGAACTCCGCCCTTTCCTGCCACTTCAGAGACAAACAACAATCTTTGTTGATTCGTAGCAGAAAACACTTTTCTTCTCCAAAAACGTCCCTTTAAGAAAATCCGTCAGGGGGAGGGTCCGCTTCATTCACTTCTCATTCGACACTTCACTCATTCAGACACTTTTTCAGTCCATGGTCTATTACAATTCTCAAACAAGAACTCATAGTGTAGTCCATATTCCATCTGTAATTGTTTCGACCTGGGAAGATCAGCAGACAATCGCTAATTTCATGAGGTCATATGTACCTGTACCATTAACCTGTAAATAAAATGTTAATTTTGATAAGGTTGAATTTGGTTTGAAAAGGGTTGATTTTGATTTGCAAAAGGTTTAAAATGACTTATCAAACCTATACATAAATTTTCTCAAGTCTTATAAATTACAATTTATGACAATGACGAGAATTTTGAATTACAATTTTTGTTATTGGGAATGTGGAATAAGATAAAATTTCACTTTTTATTTTATTCATTGTCCTATCCAAAACCAGCAACTTTAAGAAAAAGCAACACCAACTACCTAGGATTTTTTAAATGAAATCTACATCGAGCCTATACGGCGTGGAAACGTTTTTGAAATAATTTTCCCACTACAGGCCTTTTGCGTAACTCCTTCATTTACAATTAGGTATTTCGAAACTTCTGTAGCGAATCTGAATACCTGTTTAAGACCTACATGTTTTTAAAATTATCTTGATTAGTTTTCAATCATGTCTTTTTCATGTATTATTATTATAATAATCTGTAACATAAAAGGGAGCCGAACTATGCTTTTTAAGAATGTTACTTCTATTTCGTTTTTTTTTTCAAACTCAAAATATTATTTTTTATAACCTTTCACGTTATACATGCATAGAAATAATCATATTTTGTATTTATGCAAAGTAATTTCTTACTGAGTTTCCTTATTAAGTTACTATTTAAATGTCACGATACTATCTAAATTAACGTTTTTATTCACATATTACATTTATAAGAACATTTGTTATTATAATAAAAAATTCAATTCTGTTTCAAAATACTTTTTTATTCACTGTTAAAATGCTTCAATACAATCGCATTCCATTTTAGATTCAATTTTCCTGAGTCAATCGTATTATCTATTCATATATCCGTGGAAAATTGGAATTGCTTTCGAGTAACACGCTAATCCTCCTAATAACAGTTCTATGGAAAATGGATCGTTATCCTCAATCTACTGCTATTTTCGCATGCATTTATTCATCACACATCTGTTTCACATGTAGCAGACAGCAAGTATCCATTTAATTTGTAGGGTCTTAGGTTGAATGAGAAATTTTCACTTTGAGTTAACATTCAAATAAAGATTTTTTTCCATTACTTAAAAAGAAATACTTGTGCAAAATTCAATTGAATGATTTTGAATAAAGAAAGTGGATAAATATATAAATTCAATCAAAATGTGGCAATCTTTTCAAGAAAAATATAATATTGGTTTTCGTATCTAATATAAGTTTAGAATCAAATTATAGTTATAATACGTAAGGCCCATAGAAAATCTCACGAGCTATTTTACATTCTACGGTTTTATAAACTGTAAAATGCAAAATAACAGTATAAAATTGTAACATTTACAGTTGATTTTAAAATTATTTATGTTAAAATTAATGCTTTCTTAAGCTATAAAAAAATTCTACTATTGTTGACGCAGATACAAATTAAAGTACAACACGTTTATATATATAAATAATTCAAAAATTTATAATGCAATGTAAATACTTAATAATTTTCAAATGATGGAGTATGAAAGGATAAGTTTTACAAGTAGAAATTGAAGTTGAATTAATAAAATAACAGAAGAATGTAGATTGGTTTACATCAGAAAAAAATTGAAAGAATTTGAATGAGCAGAACATTTGAATGCAAAATGTGTCTTTATTCAGTGAGTATGTTTAGAGTATATTAAAATAAAATGTATCATATTTTGGTCTCCCAATACGACCCAGCTAAGAGGAATTCGCACTGAGCTCTTAAGTTGAACTTTCATGTGGTAGCTTCTTATCTTAATTCTTAATCCTTCTACGTTTTAAAATATTTCATGAATAAGTTTTATTTCCTCTGAATCAATATTTAAATATAAAACTTACATTATAAAGAAAACAGACATTGGAAAACTTTACTTAGTTGATAACTTTTTAATGAGCTTTTTCAAAAGAATTTGGATAAATGTCTACACTTTTGATGAATTGTATTTTATTTTACTAATTGCAAAAGTATGAAAACAAAAACAATAAAAGTTATATTGCCATTGTAATAAAGAAAATAACTTTTTTCTCTACCATTCTGATGAAACAATTTTTTCTCTCAAATCAAATTCCTTCAATTCAGAAAAAGAATTTGTTGTAGGAATTAGGAGTTCAGATTTAGATTTTTTTTTTCTATTGCAAGAAAAGATGAAAGTTTTTAGAAGAGTCTGAAGCCATTCAAACTTTTTTTTATTTCCTTAAGGAAAAAAATAATCTAAGTTTTTATTCACTTTGGTTTTTGAAAGGGAATACACGTCAGGATTAATCATTGTTGGTTTTATAATTTCAAAAGTAGTTTTATTTCGCAAGACATACGTAAGTGATACATGATTACATTCTGCAAAATGTTTTTTTTAAACTTTAAAACGAACTATTGCCTTCATTCTAAGATATTGAATGATTCTAAATTTCACTTTTATTTTTTTCAATAATTTAAGTTTTTTTCAGATATTTTTTTATGAAATTTTAAAAACAAAATATTTGAGGTACAGTAAAATAAGAAAGGTTAAGTTTTATAAGGCAAAAAAATTAATTTACTTTATGAAATTATTTCATCCACAACAAAAGATTTGGAAATTTTTAAAAATATTTCTTGCACACAATTTGATTTGTGTCTGATGGTAGTATACTGTATGGGGAATTATTTCGACAAAGAAACCTATCAACTTCATTGATATTTTAAAAGCAAACATAGTATTAAATAAAAGTTTGAAAGGAAAAAGAAGTAGAGATGCTTTCATAGTGATGCATATAAAGCTTATAGTAAATTGCAGGTTTTTTAAAAATTTTAATGCATTGCTCATTATAAGAAGAATAGAAATATTTGAAATATTTTCTACCTTCGTAAGTTTAAAAGTTTTATTTAACGCATATTAGGTCAGTATAAATAATCAAATGAAATTTGAAAAGTTATTTAATCGTGTTAAATTGAGATTTAAACTTGAAAAATATTATCATTTTTTTTAAATATACGTTTACAAGTTTGTTATATTGATATATCTAAAGATTAAACAAATTAGAAATTAACATTCTATGGCATTTAATACTTTGCTCAAACAACTGTAATAATGAAACAAATATAAAGTAAAGTAAGACAATATTTACTTGAAAATAAATGACATAAAAATCACACGCAGATTTCTTGTAGGTATAGACTAATATATATCAAAAATACAAGCCTCATAGACATTGTACATGCTTTCTGTCAAAATAATGCAAGAAATATACACGGAACCTTTTAAAGAATGTTTCCATGTTTTCTTCTCTATCTTATAAATTCAATTTGTAATACTTTCAGCAAAATTCTTACATATAATATCTTTAGATTCTTCTTCAGTGATGCAACAGCCTCATGGTGGCCCAAGGCCGTCTGTCAGTAGATTTCGAAACAAAGGAGATGTTTACCTTTTTACTTGATAGGGTTGTCTGCCCTGTCTACAGTTATATTAGACCCGGACCTATGGTTTAAGAGGATTCTAGACCATGACACCATTAGTACTTGGTCACGAAAACAGTGGCACAGAGCACTTGGCCATCAGATCTCATCTGTAGATTCATGGATGCTTTTAATTACATTTATATTTGTTAATTAAAACTATTCTAACTGAATCTGTAGGAATATTACAAAATACTTTATCAATGCAAACAAATATTTCGTGAAGTATCAATACTGTTATTTTTATTCTACATAATAATAATTCTTTGCACATATTCTAACTCTATACTATACAAATAATAATCCTAATAGGATGGATATCAACCTTGTTCCAAAAAGTTATGACAAAAATTACGCAAGAAAATTCGCTATATTTGGTAAAAAAGGCCTCTAGCCGTCATACACTGTATTCTTGAAGTCTTTTCAAATAGAACTGACCGTTGACATACACTGAAGTGACAAAAGTCCTGGGATACCTCTTAATATCGTGTCGGCCCTCCTTTAGCCCGGCGAAGTGCAGCAACTCGACGTGGCATGGACTCAACAAGCCGTTGGAAGTCTTCTGCAGGAATATTGAGCCATGCTGTCTCGATAGACGTCCATAATTGTGAAAGCGTTGATGGTGCAGGATTTTGGGCACGAACAGACCTCTCGATGATGTCCCATAAATGCTCGATGAGATTCATGTCGGGCGATCTAGGTGGCCAGATCATTCGTTGGAATTGTCAGAATGTTCTTCAAACCAATCGCGAACAGTTGTGGCCCGGTGACATGGCGCATTGTCATCCATAAAAATCCCATCGTTGTTTGATACATGAAGTCCATGAATGGCTGCAAGTGATCTCCAAGTAGCTGAACATAAGCATTTCCAGTCAATGTTCGGTCCAGTCGCACCAGAGGACCAAGTCCATGCCATGAAAAAACAGCCCACACCATTACGGAGCCACCACCAGCTTGAACAGTGCCTTGCTGACAGTTTGGGTCCATGGCTTCGTGGGGTCTGCGCCACCCTCGAACCCTACCATCAGCTCTTACCAACTGAAATCGTGACTCATCGGACCAGGCCACGGTTTTCCATTCATCTAGGGACCAACCGATATGCTCACGTGCCCACGAGAGTCGCTGCAAGCGATGTCGTTCTGTCAGTAAAGGCACTCGAGTCGGTCTTCTGCTGGAATAGCCCAAGAAAGCCAAATTTCTCCGCACTGTTCTAACAGACAAGTCCCTTGTACGTCCCACATTGATTTCTGCGGTTATTTGACGCAGTGGTGCTTGTCTGTTAGAATTTATGATTCTTTGCCGGTCTCGGTCGTTAAGTGTAGGCGGTCGACCACTGCGCTGTCCATGGTGGGATGTTATGCCTGAAATTTCATACTCTCAGCACAGTCTTGACACAGTGGTTCTGGGAATGCTGAATTCCCTAACAATTTCCGAAATGGCATGACCCATGCGTCTAGCTCCAACTAACATTCCGCGTTCAAAGTCTGTTAATTCCGTCGTGCGGTCATCATCACGTCAAAACCTCTTCACATGAATAACTTGAATAGAAATGAAAGCTCTGCGAAAGCACTGCGCATTTATACCTGTTCTACGCGATGCTACTGCCATCTGAAAATTTGCTTATTGCTATCTCATGACTTTTGTCACTTCAGTGTATAACGATAGCTTATTCTTTTGTGTACTTATCGGTTTTCTATAATTTTTTCTTTTAGCTGGCTGGATATGGATGGAATAGAATAGTATAAATAATATAATTGCTTTTTTTTCTTCAGCTTAATAAATTCTTTTCTGAAGAGGTTGAAAAAGGTAATCATGCACAGAAATTGATAAGAGAAATGGTATAAAGAATAAACGAAGAATAGTATAGAAGAATAAACGATAGTTTTTATTTTATTTTTAGGGGATTAATTTTGTCCGTCTTTTCAGATTCCCATTCATAAAATATTATTTATTTTAAATAATTTCTCTTGTCATAACCCAATATCAATTTTTTTCCTCTCAACCTATAATCCCCTATACCTTTGTGGGAAAATTACATCTTAATTGGCAGAAATTGCAGTTAAATATTTTAAACAGAACAAACCTAGTGGTATTAATATTTTAAGCTGAGGTTGCAGAATATATTCTTCAAAAATAAAAAATTCAAAATATAATAATTTTTAAGTAAAAACATAGATGTGTTTAAAAATAAGGCTTACAATATTTTAAGATTTGGTTGAAGCTATAATTAGAATGTCTTTAACTTAAATTTAAAGTCAATAACTACTTTTAAGTTTGGAATTCTTTGAAAATAATTCGGAACAAAAAAATTTATATTGCATTTTAAATCTGTTTTAATTTTAAAATAAAGGGAAATGCTTTTAATTTCTAATAAACAAATTACTCTTCCAAATAATTTACGTTGTTACTTGTAACTACTTCTACTTACTCTTCTCAGTAAAATTCCTTTTATATAAAAGAACTAATTATAATATTTTATTTTTTTATTTTATTGGAGAACTATGTATCTTATTATCTATTTTAAACTATCTATTTTATTTTATTTTCAGGGAAATCACTTTTCTAAATTTTTTTTAGCTATTCTTAGTTTATTATTCTGCTTTACAAAAGTAAAATACATTTTCATTAAGAATTTTCTTACTGACCTTGTCTTTTTTAATTTATGATTCGAAACTAATTTTTATTCAAAAGGAGCTTTCTTAAATAATAAAAGCTCAATCTTAAACATACAAATGAAAATCAATGACTTATACTAAAAAGAATTATCTTCATTTTTGATCTGTTCAAATATTTTTTAAACGCAAATATTTACTCATACTACCTTTGTCGAAGTAAAAAATAAATTTATCTAATCTTCAAAGGACTTTAAAGATGTTTTTCCTTTTTTAAAAATAGTATCTTTAGTAGCCATGGAATATTTAATTACATCAATCGATAAGACGTCAAAATGCTCTTCACCAGGAGTTTTAGATATGCTTATCTTGAGAAGTTTCTTTTAAGTTAACTATAAAGAAAAAAGATCAGAAAAAAAAAGGTTCATTATATCTCTCAAGGAAAGATAAGCTTCACCGAGATATTCCAGCAAAAAATAAAGAAGATGTCTCCCCTTTGAGGAAGGGCAACAATAAGATAACTTCATTAGGAAGCTTTGTGTCCCGCGTTATCTTCATCCCGCGAAGCCTTTTATCAACAGAGATTGTAATTATCACGGGAGGAGAGATATAAGAGGAAAGAGCTCGTTGAGTGGGAAAAGATGCCGTAAAATTTTTGACAGTGTACAATGCAGTATTACAATACCTCTCATTCATTATAAATAACTTTGTCCCAACAATGAAAAGGAAAGCTTGTATTCTTAAATCGAAAACCATTAAAACACCGTTGTGCAAAACTTTAGCAACGACGTTCTTTTGCTTATTTTGGCAAGAAATCACCTGGAGATATGAAATTCAGAATGCAGGGACATTATTTTGTACTTATGAAAACAGCATATTAACATGTGAATAAATATAGTGCTTACGGTATGAAATTATACAAAAAAATAATATAAAATTTTTATCTTGAAAAGAAAGAGAATGACTAACCGATATCTCATAGTAAGAGATATGGCTTCCTTTATCTGCAACTGTTGCTTGGCACCTTCTCTCTTTTCTCAACACCAAGATCTTTCCATAGTTGTTGAGAGAAGTATGCGAATTTTTCTCTGTTTCCGTTGTTCTGTGCTGTGTAGGGTAACTAGCAAGGCTGGCCACTTATCAGCCTTTCTTACAGTTATTAGGGTAATACACTGGCCAATACCTTCTTATAATATCTTCATTTTCTAGAAGCTGTTCAACAGCAGAAATTTGATGCGGCATGGAGTTATCATCCATAGAAATGAAGTCTGCACCTGCAGCAATTCAGAACAGATGCACATTTGATAATCACTTGCTCACAATAGCGATCGTCGCTAACTGTAGTGAATCCATTCTTACAGTGTCTCATAAGACTAGTACGACAGGACCATCGCATTGGCTGCTTTCTATGATTTTAGTGGGATAAGTCGTGTCCCTACCTCTCTCCATATCTACTGTCGTTGAGATGTCTGATGTCCAAGTTTCTAGCACTCTGGCATTTGGTACCACAACCTCCATTTTCGAATCCTGGCAGTGGCATGGATGTTTGTTAGTAGTTCGGAATTTACGTTAAATGGTAAGTCCATGTCTAATTAGCAGAACACGACTGTAAAACGACAAACCAAACCTAACTACCAGTTATGCCAGAGGTTTGGAATGGTTTCTGAGCTCATTGAGGGACGTTTTTGTTCATCAATTACGTTTGTCACATTACATGTTCCCAATCCTGATGGCCAAGTGAGCAGTGCTCTAGCCTTTTGATACTACAGGTTTCAGATTCAATTTCCTAGAGATGGCATGGATGTTTGTTCGTCGTTCGGAATGCACGTTAAAGTGTATGCCCCCGTTTAACTAGCCCAAAGAATGTAAAAAAAGGATATTGAATGACCAACTAAATTTACAGTCGTGGCCGTGGTTTGGAATGCAATCTCATGTAAGAAGATTTTTTTCCATCAAAGAAACATCACATTACGTCCCTTCACGTTATCTGTGACGTATTTTTCCTGATATTTGCATATATAAATCATTTGGGGTTTATTGTACTAATCGCAAAAAAGAAAACCCTTTTCTACAACTCCTGTTACTGTCCAATGCTTAAAAGTTACATCGCTGCTTAGGTTTTGAAATTCAGTGTTGTTAATTGCTGCAATTGCTTAATAACTAATTCAATTTTTTAAGCACTTAGGTGAAAAAAACTTAACCACCTTCCAAATTGTTTTGCATGAAATAAAATTTTTACCGTTTAATTTGGTTTTAAAAATAACTCCTCGCCCAAACCAGTCCAGGTATTTTTTTTTTTTTTTGCATGCTAGTAGGGTTCGATGCAACTCAAAAGTTCATCTTAGAATTTAATTTAAAAAAAAACGAATAAATTTTCTTTTACTAGGCAAGAATTTTAATAATTTCACGTTATCCATGATTTTATCTGTCTCTCACATTCACAATACTAAGACAAAAAAAACCCATTAAATGCTTCGTTTTATTTGCTGAATCTCTTATTTAAAGCAGAAGACTTCAGTTCAAGTTCAACAGCACCACTTCAAACTCACACGACTATGGAATAGTTTCGAATAGTTCGTCACGACTCAGATATTCCCTCAGAGTAGACAAATAAGAGAGTGGTTTTGTCTAAGTTTCATACTTTTTCATGAACCTTGAGATATAATGCTTTGGTGGATGTTTAAATTGACCACATATTTCAGTAAATATTCAAACATCGAACCAAGTTTTAATCCCCAGAGGTATGGCAGCCAATGTCTAATATATTCTACTGTAAGCAATATTTAATAGCATTCTATAATTGCTTTTGTCGGTTTTTAAGAAATAGTTTATATTTTATAGTACAATATAGTAAAACCACAAATTACTCTGCACACAGTAAATACATAAATATGAATAAAGGAACATATACTATTATTTGAGACATAAGCTACTTCATTTATTAAGTGTTATGAATAAATGAATGAGGAAATGCAAGTTTACCAAAGGTCAAAATGGCAAAAATAATAAAAATAAAATAGAAGTACAATTTTTTATTATTTTACATAATATCTTTCAAAACTAGATAAGAAATACACCATAAGAAAAGAAAACCATAAGGGACGCAGAAAACTATCAAGTTAAAAGTACAACTCGGCTCGATTAAGGCTCGTAAGGCTCGATTCAACTCAAAAGTTTGTCTTAGGATTTAATTTTGAAAAGAATGAATAAACTTTCTTTTACTAGGAAAGAATTTCAATAATTTTCAGATCCTCTTATCCATGTTTTTGTTTGGCGAAGACATTCACTCGTTGTATTCTCGTTGATATACAGCAGAATACTTCAGTTCTCTTTCAACAACAATGCTCCCAAACTCAGAAGCGTCACAGCGCCCTCTAGCATTTTAGTTCTACACCATTCCAAAAGCAACTACTCCAGCAAAGTGGACAAATGAGAGAGTGTTGTTGTCTGTTCCCGACAAGTTTCATACTTTCTCAATAACTTTGAGATATAACGGATTGCTGGAACCAGTAATATATTTCAATGGACTACTGAGGTTTCAATAAACAATCAAACATCGAGCCAAGTTTTAATCACCAGAGCTACGGCAGCCACGAGCTAATGTATTCTATTCTGCCATCAACGTTAACATCCTTCTATAATTGGTTTTGTGAGTGTTTTTAGGATTTTATAGTACAATTTACTAAAACAATATAATATTATACACATACTAAGTATATAAATATAAATAATGGAACTCATACTATTATTTCAGACATATGCTACTGTATAAAATAATAACTTTTAATACGTGTTTTGAATAAATGAAAGAGAAAAACGCAAGTTTACCGAAGGTTGAAATAGTAAAAATAAAAAACAATGTATAGAAATTTTTTAAAAATTACTTAATATTTTTAAAAACTATATGAGATGTAAATATACCATAAGAAACGAAAACCCTAAGAAACTTTAAAAATGGTCGAGGAAACAGAAACTGTCCAAGGACACAAAAAATATAATTAAGAAAACGAGAAAATCCCCCTGCCAAAAAATATCCATAATTTTATGGATAATAAAATACCAATTCAGAGCATTTCAGCAAAACGTATGAATTGGATGGATGTATTACGTATGAATGGATGAATGGATGAATGGATGAACCTCAAATGGATTTGAGGTTCATTTCTTTTCTGTTAACAATATTTTTTAATGTAAGTATGTTAAAAATCATTTGATGCTTTTTTTTATAGATTTTTTAAATTAAGGGTATTTAATTTAATTATTAAATTTATAATAGAATATTTATTATTAATTTGACTTTTATGACACTAACATTAGGATTACTAACATATAATTTGTTTCACAAAAATATTTTTTTATAAACTGTTTTGAACAGAAAATTAGAGGATTTAATTTTTTTTAAATATCCCTGCCAATAACAGCAAAGCGGCTCAATTGTAATTTGTTTCCTTTTATAAGGGTGTTGCACGAATATCCACCAGAAATATTGCCTCTCTCGATCTGTTTCCAGAAAGATGAATGGATGGGAGCAGAAACAAAAAAAAATTATTCTCAAAAAGACCAAGTCCACTTTATCCTCCGCCCACGTTAAACAGTGTCAGACAACTGCAGTTTAAATGGAAAATGAATGCCACATTGAATCCCATTTCATTGGGTGCTTATCAAAAAAGTTTTTTAAAAATGATAGTGATATTTCTATATTTATGATTGAGCGACATTTTTCCATTCTTCCACTTGTATGGAAACTGTATGCAGTTGGAAGAAGAAATTCAGAGAGACGCAGAAGGGTTGTTTATTTTGAAGACACTTGAAGATTGCAATGCGGGTCGAAAAATGCCATAAATATGTATTGAAAAGATTGTTTCAGGCATCTTTTGATGTGTGGAGGAATCCAATCTGGTAATATTCTTTTTGAAGTGATTTAAAAAACTATTTTTAAACTGAGAGGCGTTTAAAAAAAATAGCAACTGTTCATTTTTTTGTTCTTTTTACAGTTCAAAAGAGCAATGGTTAAATTTATTTTAATTCCACACCGTGTGGGTGGTCGGGTTTGAATAGCCCTACAGTTGCCTATGCATGTCGTAATAGGCAACAAAAATAGATACCCAGTGCCGGAGGTATAACCGGGTGATGTAAAACAGACTCTTTAGGTGCCCTGTGTCTTTATGGCGCAAGGTGAAAGACAAAAGCAATCTTCCTTTTTTATCCTTTACCATGATTCGTACGGGTTCGCGGACGTGGTCTAGATGTTGCTGTCGGATTAGTGGGATAAGAAGCAACACTTTTAATTCCAAAACATCTTATTAAAGATTGATTATTTTTATTACTGAAGCGTTGATCATTCTGTTTTAATTTGTTTCTCTAGCATTATCTTGAAAGATTTCCTTTCAGAAACCAGTCACCTAAAATCGCTTTCAGAAAAAAAAAGGTATGTTTCGTAAGACAGAACTGCTTTCGAAATTAATAGCCATCAATATAAAAAATATATATATGAAATATTTATGTTCTGTATTAATTGCATTTTCTGTATTTATAGTAAATTTTGCTGATTTAATATATTTTTCGTTTAAAACTATGTAAGAAAAAGGAATATATCTTGAAAAATACCTTAAAAATGTTTGTAATATTGCATACAATGCATAAATGCATAATATTGGTAAAGAACATATAATAACCCAATTGTATCATAAATTAAACACAATATCTTATTCCCTTTAATTTTATCCAATCCTTTTCTATGCATTTATGGAATTTGCACCTATCGCATTATGCATTCATGCTGTTAATATATACCATATTATGTATTTATGCAGTTTATGCATACCGTATGCCGAGTTAAATGTCTCATATATGCATTTTCTAAAGTCATTTAGAATACAATTTATGAGAGAAAATTTTGAATTACAATTTTTGTTATCGATAATATGGAATAAGATATTTTAGATTTCCTTTTTTTAATGTTTTCATTGCTCTATCCGAAACCAACAATTTTAAGAAAAACAAGACGAACTGATCAGAATCGTTTAAATGAAATCCGCATCGAGTCTTTATGAGGTGGAAAAGTTTTCGAAATAATTATTCCCTTACAGGATTTTTACGTTACTCCTTTATTTACAATTAAGTTTACCTAAACTTCTTTAATGAATCTGGATTAATATTTGTCGCCTACATGTTTATAAAGTTACTTTGATTAAGTTATTATGAATCATGTCTTTTTCATATATTTTTATTATTATCTTTCTCTGCAACAAAAAGAAAGTAGAATGTAACGTTTATTTTTTGCAAGAACCCAAAAAGATTACCTTTTCATATAATCGCTCTCGGTAAAGTTTCATATCACTCAGTAAACCAGTAAAGAAATAATTATCCTTTTTTTTTTATTTACGTAATGTAATTTCTTACTGAGTTTTCTTATTAAATTATTATTTAAATGCAATGATACTATCGAAATAAGTATTGATACACATATTACATTTTGAAGAAAATTCAACATTTAAAAAAAAAAAAAAAAATTCAATCCTGTTTTTGGAACAGTTTTTATTTGCATAATTAGAATGCTTCAGTACAATCCGCATTCCATTTCAGATTCAATTTTCCCGAGTCAATCTTATTATCTATTCATACATCCGTGGAAAATTGAAATTGCTTTCGAGTAACACGCTGATCCTCATAATAACAGTTCTATGGGAAAATGTATCGTTATTCTGAATCAGCTATTTTCGCATGCATTTATTCATCACCCATCTGATTCGGATCTAACAGATAACAAGTATCCATAGCATTTGCAGGACTTAAGTTGAATGGAAAATTTTTCCTTTGTGTTAATATTCAAATAAGGAATATTTTTCTTATAAATCAAATATTTTGTTTCCATTACTTGAAAAGAAATACTTATTCAAAATGAAATTGAATTATTTCGAATAAACAAAGTGGTTAAATGTATAAATTCAATCAAAACGTGTGAATCTAGCAAATAAATTGGCCTTTCAATTTTTCTTATATTTTCAACTAGAAATATTTATATAAAATTTAAAAAGAACATGCTTAAAATTTTGTAAGTAATTTATGCCAATAAATAGCATACATTTAATATACATAGCAATATTCCCTAAAAATCAAATATACATCTTATAAAAATACCTTTATAAGACAATGATAAAATGATCCGTTATGCAAAGTAATAAAACAAATTTATCTTAATATTACCCCTTAAAAGAAAAGCTTATGGTATTAATTGCAAGAATCTACTAAGGCACTTTTGATAATATTAAACCACTTTAATTAATGAATTTATTTTAAACTCTAATTAGATAAACAATAGCAGTTCAAAGAGCTTTTATAACAAAAGCGCTAGGTATAATAGATTAAATGTTATCTAGTAAATTTTGGATAGAAATTCTTTGTTTTCTTATCATATTGTTCTAAATAATTGATCAATAAACTGTAAAAAATGAAAAATATCGTGAGAAATTTAGAAAATCACCTGGATACATTTTTTTTTTGATAAATTTTTTGGGATCAAAATCCTCATATTGGAAGCGTTTTAACCAGTTTCCAATTTTCTTCCTAGACAAATTTCCTCGAATGTGCATGTTCCCCGTATGTTCCACAACGACTCGATTCTTTTCTTCCAACTAAAGAATAATGGTAAAAAATTTTCGCAACTGTTCCTTTTTCGTTGCAACATTGAATGTGTTTGAAGTTTTAAAAAACTTTATTAAGTTGTTTAAGTATGTATATATATGTTTGCAAATTCCTTCAATAAAATGCATTTTTAAATAATTCTGCAATAAATATTTTTAAGTAAAATAATATTTTAAGTTAAATTTACTTAGATTTGTTTACTTAGTAAACAAGGTTTAAAATATTTTAAGTTTTGGTTAAAATAATAATTTGAATTTCTTTAATTTAAACTTAAAATCATTAACTAAGTTTAGAAATTGTTTCAAACTTCCAGATAGTCGGGGGAAAAAAACATATATATTTCATTTTAAACCTGCTTTAGTTCTGAAATAAAGGAAGTGTTTTAATTTCTAAAAAAAAAAAAATTACTCTTCTAATTAATTTATATAGTTACTTGTATTTATATTTATTTATCTTCTAAATTACTCTTATATTAAAATCACTAATTATAATAACATATTTTTTACTTCATGTTACTGCACTTATTTCAGGGAAAACACTTTCTACATTATTTTTATTTTATTCTCAGTTTATTATTCAGCTTTCTTACCGCCATTGACCTTTTAAATTCCTGATTCGAAACTGATTTTTATTCAAAATGAGCTTTCCGAAATAACAAAAGATCATTCTTAAACATTCAAATTAGAATGAATGATTTATACTACAAAAAAAAAAAAATCTACATTTTTGAAAAGTTTAAATATTTCTGAAATGCAAATATTTACTCATACTACCTTCATACCAGTAAAAAATAAATTTATCTAATCTACAAAAGGCGTTAAAGATGTTTTTTATTTTTATAAAATAGTATCTTTAGTAGCCACGGAATATTTAATTACATCAATTGATAAGACGTCAAAATGCTCTTCACCAGGAGTTTATCTTGAGAAGTTTTCTTTAAGTTAACTATTAAGAAAACATAGCCCAGAAAAAAAAAGGTTCATGATATCTCTCAAGAAAAGATAAGCTTCACCGAGATATGCTAACAAAAAAAAAAGAAGAGATCTCCCCTTTCAGAAATGCAACAATAAGATCACTTCATTAGGAAGCTTTGTGTTCCGCATTATCTTCATCCCGTGAAGCGTTTTATCAACAGAGATTGTCATTATCCCGAGAGGACAGATATAAAAGGAAATAGCTCTTGGAGCGGAAAAAGATACCGTATAAATTTTTCACAACATGATGCAGTATTATAAGATCTCTGAGTCATTATAAATAGCTTAGCCACAACAACGAAAAGGAAAGTTTGTATTTTTAAATAGAGAACCATTAAAACACCGATGTGTTAAAACTTAAGCAACGACTTTTTTTGCCATATTTCCGAAGGAAATCACCTGGAGATAGGAAATTCAGAATCAGAGACTTTATTTTGTACTTATGAAAATAGCATATTAGCTCGTAAATGAAAAATGAATAGAATGCATACATTGCAATTCCTTCAGATAGAAAAAAATTTATTTGTTAGTAGATGCAAGGCTATCCTAGAAACAAAGAGTACTTTCGGACAAATTATTATATTCGGGCATATATTACTTTCGGGTATATTTTATACAAGTATTTTATAATTAAACAAAATTACGTCTGTGTATACGTCTAGATACATAAAATAAAACAGCCATAGACTGTGTTAGGTTAGGATAGCCTGTAATGGAATGTCATTGAAAAATATTTAAACACTCCAATAAATATAATCTTTTACAGGAAATATATATATTTTTGCATTAAAATAAGTACAAAAATATTTTTGGTATAAATCGGCCCTTATATTTTTTACTAGAAATATTCATATTAAATCTAAAAGAATATTTTAAAAATTTTGTGAGTAATTTAGGATAATAAATATCATACATTAAATTATATATAACAATATTCCTTAATAATCCAATATACACCTAATAAAAAAAACCTTCCTAACAAAAATAAAGCTCTATACGAAATAATAAAACAAACTTATCTTAATATTATCCCTTAAAAGAAAGGTTTATAGCATTAATTGCAAGAATCTACTAAGGCACTTAGGAAAAATTTAATTAATGAATTTATTTTAAACTCTAATTAGGTAAACAATAGCAGTTTCCTTTTTATTAAAAAAAATCAAAGAGATTTTATAACAAAAGCGCTAGGTATAATAGATTAAATGTTATCTAATAAATTTTGGATAGAAATTCTTTGTTTTCTTATCATATTGTTCTAAATAATTGGTCAATAAACTGTAAAAAAAAGATAAATATTGTGAGAAATTTAGAAAATTACCTGGGTACACTTTCTTTCTTGATAATTTTTTTATGGATCAAAATCTTCTTGGAGGCGTTTTAATCATTTCTTCCTTGACAAAATTTCTCAACTGCTGCATGTTACTCGTATCTTCCACAATAAGTCGATTTTTTTCTTCCAACTAAAGCATAAAGGTAAAAATTAACGCAACTGTTACTTTTCCGTTGCAACATTCAATGTGTTTAAAGCTTGAAAAAATCTTAATTAAGTTGTTTAAGATTGTATAGTTATTCTTTCAATAAAATGCATTTTTTAAATAATTTCACAATATATATTTTTAAGTAAGATAATTTTACTTATTTAGATGTGTTTAAAAACAAAGGTTAAAATATTTTAATTTTTGGTTAAAACTATAATTGGAATTTCTTTCATTTAATCTTAAAATCATTAACTAGTTTTAAGCTCAGGAATTCTTACAAACTTTTATAAAGTCGTATTGAAAAAGTTGATATTAAATTTTAAATCTGCTTTAATTTCTAAAAAATATGTTACTCTTCCAAATAATTAATAATAATGTATATAGTTACGTGTAATTATTTCTATTTAAGTAACTGTTAGTAAGTATCTATTATTATTACTATTTATTTAAGTATTAAGTATTTATTCCAAGTAAAATTCTAAGTAATACTTATATTAAAAGCATTAATTATAATAATATAATTTCACTTTATCTTATTGCAGCTATTTCAAGAAAAACACTTTTTTACATTAGTTTTGATGTTATTCTCAGTTTATTATTCTGCTTGATAACAAACAAAATATTACATTTTCATTAAGAAATTTGTTACCGCCACTGTCTTTTTAAATTTATGATTCGATAATAATTTTTATTCAAAATGGATTTTCCAAAATAATAGAAGCCGATTCTTAAACATACAAATGAGAATGAATGATTATACTAACAAAAAATATATCGATATTTGAGCTGTTTAAACATTTCTTTAAATGAAAATATTTACTCACACTCCCCTTATACAAGTAAAAACTAAATTTATCTAATCTGCAAAAGACTTTAAAGATGTTTTTCCTTTTTTTAAAATAGTATCTCTAGTAGCCACGGAATATTTAATTGCATCAATCGATAAGACGTCAAAATGCTCTTCACCAGGAGTTTTAGATATGCTTATCTTGCGCAGGCTTCTTTAAGTTAACTATTAAGAAAAAAGAGCGCAGAAAAAAAGCTTCATCATACCTCTCAAGGAAAGATAAGCTTCACCGAGATATTCTTAACAAAAAAGAAGAGATCTCCCCTTTCAGGAAGCGCAACAATAAGATAACTTCATTAGGAAGCTTTGTGTTCCGCATTATCTTCATCCCGCGAAGCGTTTCATCAACAGAGATTGTAGTTATCGCGAGAGGATAGACATAGAAGGAAATAGCTCTTTGAGCGAAAAAAGACGGCATAAAAATTTTGACAGCGTGATGCAGGATTACAATTTCTCTCTGTCGTTATAAATAGCTTAGTCCCAACAACGAAAGGAAACTTTGTGTTCTTAACTCGAAAACCATTAAAACACTGGTGTTTAAAGCTTCACCAACGACACTTTTTTTGCCGTATTTGCGTAAGAAATGACCGGGAGATATGAAATTCTGAATGCAGAGACATTATTTTGTACTTATGGAAATCTCATATTAACGCGTAAGCAAATATAATTCTTATTGTATGGAATTATACAAAATAATAGTATTAAAAATGTCTTATCTGGCCAAAAAGAATAACAACAAACATATATCTCATAGTAAGAGGAATGGCTTCCTTTAACTGTAATTGCTGTTTGGCTCCTTATTTCCTTACTTTCCATAGTTATTGTGGGAAGTGTACCCATTTCTCAATGAGCGTCTGTTTCATTTTTTCTGTGTTAGGCGGGATTGCAAGTCTAAACCCTGTCAATATTTCTTACAGCTGTGCAGCGGTCTGATGTCCAAGCGGCTAGCGCTTTGCCATTTGGTACTGCTGACTTCAGGTTATAATCTGTAGGTTAAGATAGGTTGGTCGCTCTACGGTCATCGTGTGCACACGAGGGCTGAACAGACCGGGACCTACAATTTAAAGTGGATTCTGAACCACTACAAACATCCATTGCACCGCCGGGAATCGAACCCGAAATCTGTGGTACCGAGGGCCAGATACTCGGTCATTACATCTCATTTCTTCAACTACACGTTAATAAAACGAAGTAAACGGAGCTTGATGGTATAGTAACTATATCTTCGGAGCTCGTGCTTAGAGTTCGAGTTCGAGTACTAGCGGCACCATGAATGTTTGTAGTGGTTCGGAATCCCACTCTAATATGACTGTAGAGAGCTGGGCGTAAGGTCGACAATCCTACCCGGTGAAAGGAAAAATATCTCATGTTTTGGAATCTGTCCGTAGTCTGGCTGCCATGGCCCAAGTTGGGCTGTTGCGCCATGAATAAAATGAAATAAAACACTGTAGGTTAATTGTTCATAGTTAAAATATTTAAAATATTCATATTTAAAAGATTTTTTTTCATGTAATTCAATGCTGTGTTATCTTCATATGATCTGAGATTTCAGATTAAAACGAAATTAAACATTATATAAAAATACAATACAATAACGATTATATAAAACAAAGAAAAAATATTAAAACAAATGAGGTATCTGTAAAAAAAAATTCTAAAATCTATTCCATCCATAAAAATTCTAATCCCATTTTAATTCAGCAGTTTGACACTAAAAAAGAAAAGCATATGCAAAATAGAGTGCTTTTATTTCAGAATCATCATAACATTAATTCCAAAAACGCAAGTCAGATGTAATGATTTTTCCGAAACATTTCTCTGCCATTGATTTATTAGTTTGCCTCTGTTTCGGCCCCAAAAGAACACGAAGAATTTTCATCACCTGTTCCATCGAATGAAAAGCACTTCGTCTTGTGGGGGGGAGTGGAATTCTCAGCAACTGTTTTTTAGCGAAAGGGTTTTGGGGGTTTCGCTTAAATTTCTTCTGCACCCCATTTTCTGATGATTCGATTTCTGCTTTGTTGTAATGCACAAAAGACATTTTTTTCGAAAGGGTACTTATATTCGTTGTCATGAATTAGTTTTGGGAAAAAGTAAAATACAGTCTATTATGACTTGATGTATTAAAGGAGTTTAATTTCAAATAAGTTATTGATGAAGAGTTATTTTATATAAATAATAGCTTTCCAAAGTGAGTTATAATTTTTTACTTGTAAAGATAAGCAAAAATACTGATTTTTAATAGGGTGTGAATGCTTGGGATCTAATGAATGATATGGAATGTTATTGCTGAATGCCAAGTAAGTATTTTTTTATCATCACATTTACTCCTTTTTATAAGAATGAGAGTGAAATTAATTAGTATTAATTAATAAACTTTTGGTATCGTTTTATTATATAATTGCTGAATTTGAGTCGTTGTATGCTTGATTCATTTGTCATTTTCATCTGATAATTAATTTCATACCGCTAAAACACCATATTAACGCTGTGGCACTCGGTGCTGCATGTTTCGTATTCCACTCCAGGTACCATGGATGGTTGAAGTGGTTTCGTACCACCTTAAGCAGTAGGTCGCGGTCTAGAAGGCAGAAAACCTTGGTTCATCATGGGGCTGTTGTGTCATTGAAGAAGAAAAAAAATATATAAGTATTCAAATGATAATAATTATTCTTACAGGTAGATAGGTTGGTTACTATTCTTCGTTTTCAATGGCACAACAGCCCCTTGGTGAGCCAAGTCAGTCTGGCAGATTTCTAGACAGGAGATGTTTTCTTTTTACTGGATAGGGTTGTCAGCACTACTACCAACGGTGTACAATCATATTACACCAAGACCCTCATTTTAAAGTGGATTCCAAACCACTAAAATCATCCATATCCCCGCCGGGTCTGGAACACGAAACCTGCAGCAGCGTGCTCCAGAGCGGTAGTCACTCGGTCATCAGACCCTTAGTTTTTATAATGCTTACTACATATTATTTTTCACTATTTTACAGATTGTTAAGAAAATACTCATGAAATGAATAATCTCAGACTTTCATTGTAATTTGTATGTTTTAATATGACGACTTAATGAGCATTAATAGAGAGTGATTTTAAGTTCATTTTTATTTTAGATTATAAAATTTTGAAGTTAATTTTTTCATTAATGTTATCCATTAAAGTATTTTATGTAATGAAGAAAGAAACAAGATTTTTTTTATCCGGCGAACATCATGAACCAATCTGAAGTATGTATTGCAAGAAATAATGAAATTCACTCATCCAAAACTGTTTTTACAAGTCACATTTTCCAGTATCTCTCTCAAATGCTTCATTTACTGAATACTGAATATTAATATGCATTGTAGCAAGGGAAATGTTTTTGCTTTTTTTTAAAGCTAGTATAATAAAATAAAAAAATAAATATAATAAATAATAAAATAAAATTATATAATAAAAGAAAGAAATGAATAAAAATTTATGGAACACTCATTTCGGTTTCATTTCTTTATCCTTCTTTAAATCCTTTGGTGCAAAGGTGTATTCCGGAGAATCACTTTCACAAATGCAAGCATAGGCAATTATGAACAGCAGTGAAAATGCATTAGAAATGAGAATGTCAATGGAAAATGAAAGCAAAATAAAGATTCCCAGTGATTGTTTCATGATCTTTACTATTATTTCTGGAGCATATTTTTATAAAATATTTTATAGAATATCAATGTAATACATTTAGAATAAAAAAATCCTAAATACAGTAATATGCATTGTAGCAAGAGAAATGCTCTTGCTTTTTTTAAGCTCGTATAATCCAGACAAATTTAGTACAATTGGCATTTTAAAAATAAAAAAAGGAATGAATAAAAATTTATTAATATAATAAAAACAAAAAACTTTACAAAATCCGTTAAAGAATAATATTCTAATGTTGTTTTTAGGCAGTTTGACATGAGCGGCAAGTGTGTTCCGAAGAATCATTTCTTCCTTATTCAAACCAGGCATAGGCAATTATAAATAGCAGTAAAATAGCGAACAACTGCATTAGAAATGAAAATGAAAAGCAATAATAACAAGGAAAATGAAAGCAAAATAATGATTTCTAGAGATTATTTCATGGTGATCTTTACTGTTATTATTGGAGTAATTTTTATAAAATATGGCATCGAATATCAATGTAATACATTTAATACATCACCGAATATGAATGTAATACAATTAACCTGAAAATTAAAAAAACCTGAAAATAAACAATTTAACAACAGAAATGCTTTGGCTGTTTTAAACTCTTTTAATCCTGACAAATTTAGTACAACTGGCATTTTAAAAATAAAAAAAAGAAATGAATAAAAATTTATTAATATAATAAAAATAAAAAACTTTTCAAAATCCGTTAAAGAACAATATTCTAATGTTATTTTCTTGCAGTTTGACATGAGGTCTTTCGCAGTCAGAATGGCAGATTTGCAGCAGAAAACACCTTACGTAGAGTGCATTATTGAATGGCATCTGGGGAATGACGTCCTATTCTTCTACATTCGACATCGACCTTACTTGAAAGATTTTCTGTGTCACAAATTTTTCATGTGAATGCTCGAGATTGACAGGTGAGTTCTCGGTTCAGCTTTGCTTATTCGTTTATTTCGAAACGAGGTCTCCTGTTTTCCTATTTGCGAAATGCAAAGATCTGCTTGCTTCTCTTTTCAGGTTTTACAGTACGATGTAAAAGAATTCTAGGTATTTATATATATATATATATATATAAAATCTATTATATATAATTCCCGTGTCACGATGTTTGTTCGGGATGAACTCTGAAACTAACAATCCTATTTTAATTTCTTTTTTTCTTAAATGTGTGTTTTGCTCCAACTTGAAATATAGGATAGCTTTTATACAGATTTTGTTTTTATTTAAATGCGAAATCGACGATTTTCATATTTCGCCATTTGGCGCCATTGACGTCATTTGGCGAAACTAAAATTTGCGATTTCTCATCCGATGGACGTAATTTTGAAAGTACATTCAAAATACAAGGTCAGGTGTACCATAAGATCGGGTCGTTGATGCCAATACCTAACGAAGAGCCAAAATTTCTTCAAATTTATTTTGTGGGCAGTTCTGAAGAACGTGTGACAACTCGATGTCAGTATAATTTTATCGAACAAGCAAGTACAAAGAGCTATTGTAGAATAGTTGGAAAATCTTTAAGAAAAGCATAACCAACTTATTAAATTATTGAACGAATTTATTTATTTTGACGAAAGACAGACTAACAAGAAATAGTGTTCATCGCTTAGTTCTGAGATAAATGAAAGTAATGATTATTAAAAATTAAATTTGGTAAAATAATTATAAAACAGTCTTAAAAATCAACATTATCTACCTAATTAATTAAATAAATAAAAATTAAACATTTTCAATTCGTTGAAGCTTAATTTGAAGTTTTCATCAATCTTTACCAATCACTTACCAATACTGATTATAGTATCTAATAATTGAACGAAATACAAGAAAGCCACAGCAACGCGTGGTCGGGATCTGCTAGTATATATATATATTATATACCTAGAATTCTTATATATATATATATATATATATATTATATTCGGGTTTAAATCCGCTGCTGGAACGCATTGCTGTCACTGCTTTTAGGAACGAAGAGAATCAATGTCATGTTGTTCAGATATGTCTCACCTTGGCAATCTTGTGCGAGTTTCCTAGGATTTGTTCTGTAATACACGCAAATTCCCTGATGTCACTGCTCAAAACTCCTCCTCGAAGGCAATGCCCACCCTCCATCCATAACTCGTAAGTGAGCTATTCGTAGCATGCTTAAGTGCAAACAAGGTCTACGATATAAAACCAATATATAGAGAGAGATAGATAGATATTTGTTCTAATATATACATTACCTAAACGTAAAGTGAAAGTATGAGTACGATACTTTACCTTTAGTTAGAATTTTATTTATTAGCAGAGATGCGACAATAAACAATAATATCAAAATTTGGTAGTTACGACAGTCTACCTCTGCGGAGTACTTCTACATAAATGGATTAACCAGACTCATAAGATGGAAATAAACTCTCCTACTGAAGTATTATTACTAACATTTTTTTTTTTAAATTTAAATGTCTCTTCAAATATTAACCCTTCCGTAGATACCTTTGATTACAAGGAGCACTTTACAAACTTTCGTCATATAACATTTCAAGATATCTTAAACTCATATTACAATAACCATCGAAAATCTGATCCCTCCTACAAGCTAGCTGGCAACATTAGAAATGGTCCAGGAATTGGTTAATGATATTTAAAACATAATTAACTATACACTGCGATATGCATTCAAGTATTTACTCCATTGAATATATTTATTATTTAATACACTAGTAATTAGCCAATTGCCATTAGTTCTTATTTCTGAAAGCTGAGATAGTAATGGACGCCGATTGCAGATTTGAACCTGATCCCTCCTACAAGCTAGCTGGCAACATTAGAAATGGTCCAGGAATTGGTTAATGATATTTAAAACATAATTAACTATACACTGCGATATGCATTCAAGTATTTACTCCATTGAATATATTTATTATTTAATACACTAGTAATTAGCCAATTGCCATTAGTTCTTATTTCTGAAAGCGGAGATAGTAATGGACGCCGATTGCAGATTTGAACCTGATCCCTCCTACAAGCTAGCTGGCAACATTAGAAATGGTCCAGGAATTGGTTAATGATATTTAAAACATAATTAACTATACACTGCGATATGCATTCAAGTATTTACTCCATTGAATATATTTATTATTTAATACACTAGTAATTAGCCAATTGCCATTAGTTCTTATTTCTGAAAGCTGAGATAGTAATGGACGCCGATTAGTTCTTATTTCTGAAAGCTGAGATTAATGGACGCTCGATTGGATTTGAACCTGATCCCTCCTACAAGCTAGCTGGCAACATTAGAAATGGTCCAGGAATTGGTTAATGATATTTAAAACATAATTAACTATACACTGCGATATGCATTCAAGTATTTACTCCATTGAATATATTTATTATTTAATACACTAGTAATTAGCCAATTGCCATTAGTTCTTATTTCTGAAAGCGGAGATAGTAATGGACGCCGATTGCAGATTTGAACCTGATCCCTCCTACAAGCTAGCTGGCAACATTAGAAATGGTCCAGGAATTGGTTAATGATATTTAAAACATAATTAACTATACACTGCGATATGCATTCAAGTATTTACTCCATTGAATATATTTATTATTTAATACACTAGTAATTAGCCAATTGCCATTAGTTCTTATTTCTGAAAGCTGAGATAGTAATGGACGCCGATTGCAGATTTGAACCTGATCCCTCCTACAAGCTAGCTGGCAACATTAGAAATGGTCCAGGAATTGGTTAATGATAATATATTTTTAAAACATAATTAACTATACACTGCGATATGCATTCAAGTATTTACTCCATTGAATATATTTATTATTTAATACACTAGTAATTAGCCAATTGCCATTAGTTCTTATTTCTGAAAGCTGAGATAGTAATGGACGCCGATTGCAGATTTGAACCTGATCCCTCCTACAAGCTAGCTGGCAACATTAGAAATGGTCCAGGAATTGGTTAATGATATTTAAAACATAATTAACTATACACTGCGATATGCATTCAAGTATTTACTCCATTGAATATATTTATTATTTAATACACTAGTAATTAGCCAATTGCCATTAGTTCTTATTTCTGAAAGCGGAGATAGTAATGGACGCCGATTGCAGATTTGAACCTGATCCCTCCTACAAGCTAGCTGGCAACATTAGAAATGGTCCAGGAATTGGTTAATGATATTTAAAACATAATTAACTATACACTGCGATATGCATTCAAGTATTTACTCCATTGAATATATTTATTATTTAATACACTAGTAATTAGCCAATTGCCATTAGTTCTTATTTCTGAAAGCTGAGATAGTAATGGACGCCGATTGCAGATTTGAACCTGATCCCTCCTACAAGCTAGCTGGCAACATTAGAAATGGTCCAGGAATTGGTTAATGATATTTAAAACATAATTAACTATACACTGCGATATGCATTCAAGTATTTACTCCATTGAATATATTTATTATTTAATACACTAGTAATTAGCCAATTGCCATTAGTTCTTATTTCTGAAAGCTGAGATAGTAATGGACGCCGATTGCAGATTTGAACCTGATCCCTCCTACAAGCTAGCTGGCAACATTAGAAATGGTCCAGGAATTGGTTAATGATATTTAAAACATAATTAACTATACACTGCGATATGCATTCAAGTATTTACTCCATTGAATATATTTATTATTTAATACACTAGTAATTAGCCAATTGCCATTAGTTCTTATTTCTGAAAGCTGAGATAGTAATGGACGCCGATTGCAGATTTGAACCTGATCCCTCCTACAAGCTAGCTGGCAACATTAGAAATGGTCCAGGAATTGGTTAATGATATTTAAAACATAATTAACTATACACTGCGATATGCATTCAAGTATTTACTCCATTGAATATATTTATTATTTAATACACTAGTAATTAGCCAATTGCCATTAGTTCTTATTTCTGAAAGCGGAGATAGTAATGGACGCCGATTGCAGATTTGAACCTGATCCCTCCTACAAGCTAGCTGGCAACATTAGAAATGGTCCAGGAATTGGTTAATGATATTTAAAACATAATTAACTATACACTGCGATATGCATTCAAGTATTTACTCCATTGAATATATTTATTATTTAATACACTAGTAATTAGCCAATTGCCATTAGTTCTTATTTCTGAAAGCTGAGATAGTAATGGACGCCGATTGCAGATTTGAACCTGATCCCTCCTACAAGCTAGCTGGCAACATTAGAAATGGTCCAGAAATTGGTTAATGATATTTAAAACATAATTAACTATACACTGCGATATGCATTCAAGTATTTACTCCATTGAATATATTTATTATTTAATACACTAGTAATTAGCCAATTGCCATTAGTTCTTATTTCTGAAAGCTGAGATAGTAATGGACGCCGATTGCAGATTTGAACCTGATCCCTCCTACAAGCTAGCTGGCAACATTAGAAATGGTCCAGGAATTGGTTAATGATATTTAAAACATAATTAACTATACACTGCGATATGCATTCAAGTATTTACTCCATTGAATATATTTATTATTTAATACACTAGTAATTAGCCAATTGCCATTAGTTCTTATTTCTGAAAGCTGAGATAGTAATGGACGCCGATTGCAGATTTGAACCTGATCCCTCCTACAAGCTAGCTGGCAACATTAGAAATGGTCCAGGAATTGGTTAATGATATTTAAAACATAATTAACTATACACTGCGATATGCATTCAAGTATTTACTCCATTGAATATATTTATTATTTAATACACTAGTAATTAGCCAATTGCCATTAGTTCTTATTTCTGAAAGCGGAGATAGTAATGGACGCCGATTGCAGATTTGAACCTGATCCCTCCTACAAGCTAGCTGGCAACATTAGAAATGGTCCAGAAATTGGTTAATGATATTTAAAACATAATTAACTATACACTGCGATATGCATTCAAGTATTTACTCCATTGAATATATTTATTATTTAATACACTAGTAATTAGCCAATTGCCATTAGTTCTTATTTCTGAAAGCGGAGATAGTAATGGACGCCGATTGCAGATTTGAACCTGATCCCTCCTACAAGCTAGCTGGCAACATTAGAAATGGTCCAGGAATTGGTTAATGATATTTAAAACATAATTAACTATACACTGCGATATGCATTCAAGTATTTACTCCATTGAATATATTTATTATTTAATACACTAGTAATTAGCCAATTGCCATTAGTTCTTATTTCTGAAAGCTGAGATAGTAATGGACGCCGATTGCAGATTTGAACCTGATCCCTCCTACAAGCTAGCTGGCAACATTAGAAATGGTCCAGGAATTGGTTAATGATATTTAAAACATAATTAACTATACACTGCGATATGCATTCAAGTATTTACTCCATTGAATATATTTATTATTTAATACACTAGTAATTAGCCAATTGCCATTAGTTCTTATTTCTGAAAGCTGAGATAGTAATGGACGCCGATTGCAGATTTGAACCTGATCCCTCCTACAAGCTAGCTGGCAACATTAGAAATGGTCCAGAAATTGGTTAATGATATTTAAAACATAATTAACTATACACTGCGATATGCATTCAAGTATTTACTCCATTGAATATATTTATTATTTAATACACTAGTAATTAGCCAATTGCCATTAGTTCTTATTTCTGAAAGCTGAGATAGTAATGGACGCCGATTGCAGATTTGAACCTGATCCCAATTGCCATTAGTTCTTATTTCTGAAAGCTGAGATAGTAATGGACGCCGATATTTGAACCTGATCCCTCCTACAAGCTAGCTGGCAACATTAGAAATGGTCCAGGAATTGGTTAATGATATTTAAAACATAATTAACTATACACTGCGATATGCATTCAAGTATTTACTCCATTGAATATATTTATTATTTAATACACTAGTAATTAGCCAATTGCCATTAGTTCTTATTTCTGAAAGCTGAGATAGTAATGGACGCCGATTGCAGATTTGAACCTGATCCCTCCTACAAGCTAGCTGGCAACATTAGAAATGGTCCAGGAATTGGTTAATGATATTTAAAACATAATTAACTATACACTGCGATATGCATTCAAGTATTTACTCCATTGAATATATTTATTATTTAATACACTAGTAATTAGCCAATTGCCATTAGTTCTTATTTCTGAAAGCGGAGATAGTAATGGACGCCGATTGCAGATTTGAACCTGATCCCTCCTACAAGCTAGCTGGCAACATTAGAAATGGTCCAGGAATTGGTTAATGATATTTAAAACATAATTAACTATACACTGCGATATGCATTCAAGTATTTACTCCATTGAATATATTTATTATTTAATACACTAGTAATTAGCCAATTGCCATTAGTTCTTATTTCTGAAAGCTGAGATAGTAATGGACGCCGATTGCAGATTTGAACCTGATCCCTCCTACAAGCTAGCTGGCAACATTAGAAATGGTCCAGGAATTGGTTAATGATATTTAAAACATAATTAACTATACACTGCGATATGCATTCAAGTATTTACTCCATTGAATATATTTATTATTTAATACACTAGTAATTAGCCAATTGCCATTAGTTCTTATTTCTGATCCCTCCTACAAAGCTGGCAACATTAGAAATAGTAATGGACGATATTTAAAACATAATTAACTATACACCGATTGCATTCAGTATTTATTTGTAATTAGCCAATTGCCATTAGTTCTTATTTCTGAAAACCGATTGCAGATTTGAACCCCTCCTACAAGCTAGCTGGCAACATTAGAAATGGTCCAGGAATTGGTTAATGATATTTAAAACATAATTAACTATACACTGCGATATGCATTCAAGTATTTACTCCATTGAATATATTTATTATTTAATACACTAGTATTATAGCTAGTTAATTATAAATCTGAAAGTATTATCAATTTGTTTATAATAATAATATTTATGAAAATTTATTATATGTATATATATATATATATATATATATATTATTATTTGATTAGCTAAATCAAAAACTTTTGCTAAGGAAAACTTTGGAAAAGGAATGGTTTAAAGTATAAGGTATATTTCTTGTAATTATAGCTAGTTAATTATAAATATGAAAATATTATCAATTTGTTTATAATAATAATATTTATGGAAATTTATTATGTGTATGCATATATATATATATTATTTGATTAGCTAAATCAAAAACTTTTGCTAAGGAAAACTTTGGAAAAGGAATGGTTTAAAGTATAAGGTATATTTCTTGTAATTATAGCTAGTTAATTATAAATATGAAAGTATTATCAATTTGTTTATAATAATAATATTTATGGAAATTTATTATGTGTATGCATATATATATATATTATTTGATTAGCTAAATCAAAAACTTTTGCTAAGGAAAACTTTGGAAAAGGAATGGTTTAAAGTACAAGGTATATTTCTTGTAATTATAGCTAGTTAATTATAAATATGAAAGTATTATCAATTTGTTTATAATAATAATATTTATGGAAATTTATTATATGTATATATATATATATATATATATATATATATATATATATATATATATATATATATATATATATATATATATATATATATTATTTGATTAGCTAAATCATGTAAAAATTTTTGCTAAAGGAAAACTTTGGAAAAGGAATGATTTAAAGTATAATGGATATTTCTTGTAATTATAGCTAGTTAATTATAAATCTGAAAGTATTATCAATTTGTTTATAATAATAATATTTATGGAAATTTATTATATGTATATATATATATATATATATATATATATATATATATATAAATCAAAAAGCTAAATCAAAAAACTTTTGCTAAGGAAAACTTTGGAAAAGGAATGGTTTAAAGTACAAGGTATATTTCTTGTAATTATAGCTAGTTAATTATAAATCTGAAAGTATTATCAATTTGTTTATAATAATAATATTTATGGAAATTTATTATATGTATATATATATATATATATATATATATATATATATATATATATATACATATATATTATTTGATTAGCTAAATCAAAAACTTTTGCTAAGGAAAACTTTGGAAAAGGAATGATTTAAAGTATAATGGATATTTCTTGTAATTATAGCTAGTTAATTATAAATCTGAAAGTATTATCAATTTGTTTATAATAATAATATTTATGGAAATTTATTATATATATATATATATATATATATATATATATATATATATTATTTGATTAGCTAAATCAAAAACTTTTGCTAAGGAAAACTTTGGAAAAGGAATGGTTTAAAGTATAAGGTATATTTCTTGTAATTATAGCTAGTTAATTATAAATCTGAAAGTATTATCAATTTGTTTATAATAATAATATTTATGGAAATTTATTATATGTATATATATATATATATATATATATATATATATATTATTTGATTAGCTAAATCAGAAACTTTTGCTAAGGAAAACTTTGGAAAAGGAATGGTTTAAAGTGTAAGGTATATTTCTTGTAATTATAGCTAGTTATTTATAAATCTGAAAGTATTATCAATTTGTTTATAATAATAATATTTATGGAAATTTATTATATGTATATATATATATATATATTATTTGATTAGCTAAATCAAAAACTTTTGCTATGTAAGAACACGCAAAATGTTTACTGAAAAAATTGGAAGTCAAAAAATTACGCTGTTGTCAGATTTAGGGTGCATTTCCATTTTTAACGCATCACCATCTTTGACGAATCAGATTAGCTATCGAGAATGATTGACAGCATAGTGACAACATCCACATTGTGACACCTTAGTTTCGAAAAATTATCACAAAGGGTCCAACATTTAAGGAATTTCCACCATCTTTCACTTTCTTTCGTTTCAAGAGAATGACATTTTGGTCTAAGGATTGATGGTATTTCTTGTTTACATAAACTGGGAGTACAGTATGTTGCAAATTTGCTGCTTGTTGGTAGCTTGTTAATAGATAACCTTCCTTACAGTTTGTTGATCTATCAAGCTGTTGTGTAATGAAATATAATTTAACAAAAAGTTTTAAAATAATCATGTTTATTAATATTTGTTAAGATTTGAGAGGTTCACAATTAAAATAATATTTACATATATACGAGGTAAAAGACTGGCCTATTGGTAGTGGGCACAGCTAGAGTGCAAAACCTTTCAGTATGGAATCCACTGACGGTGTACGTTATGCCCACTGCTTTCAGAAACGAGACGATTCGATAACCATTGCGTCTTGCTTGTATATTCAAGCTGCTTTGTGGGAGTTTCCATGATTTTCTCCCATATTACATGTCTATGAGGCATAATTGCTCCTATGTCTTCCCGAAAGGCCGTTATCTGATGACAAATTGGCTAGTGCTCTGGCCTTTGGTACCATGGGCATATATTAATACAGCCTTATATACTTCAGGTTCGAATACTGGCGATGGCATAGATGTTTTTAGTGCTTCGGAATTCACATTAAACTGTAGGTTCCGACCAAATTAGTTCAAATTGTGCAAAAAATGACTATAGAGAGACAAACCAAATCCTGGAAGGCAATATAATCCACACATTGTTCGACGGTGTCATACATAATTGGAACAGAACCCCCACTGCTATTCAACAAAAAAATCATGAACAAGATTAAAATTTAATACGGAAAGAGAAGGAGAAATGTAAATCTTAAAATTAATGTTTATATTATGGGCCTGAATGGCCGAGTAGCTAGCGCTCTGGCGCTCGATACAGCAGGATTCGGGTTCGAGTCCCTACGTTAACGTGGATGTTTGTAGTGGTTCGGAATCCACTTTAAACCGTAGGTCCCGGTCTAATATGATCGTAGAGCGCTGCGGGGGCATTGTAAAGGCTCATGCTCACCAAGGCGAGAAGATGCAAGCGAAAAAATTTGACCAATCACTAGCCTCACCGCGGCCGCCTGAAACCGGTTTGCAGTTCGCCGCTTGGAGTTGCCCAACTTTCAACTCGAAGCGGTTTTTCACTAGGCGTAATGCTATTTCTGACATTTCGCTGTGAAGGGGTCGAAAAAATTTTGTCGCTTGCCTCTTGAATCTTCACGTCTCTCGCCTCGGTGGGAACGAGCTTTTACTCCGCGTCCGTGGCTTATTTTCAAGTCACACGCGCCCCCTGGGTAATGCAAAGGGAGTAACGTCTGTGCAGCGCTTGCCTTAAGGCATCCAAGACTAAGCTGTCTAAAGGTTTGCCAGCTGCATTAGAAAGAAAAAAAAATGTTTATATTATTAGATTAAATGACGGATCCAAAAACTTCAATATTTTTGTTTTTAAATTGTTATTTAAAGAGTTTGAAAAAGTTTTTTTTTTTAGCTAGTCGTCAGTTAGATCATAACTTGAGGGTAGCAAAAACTTAATCTCAGAGTACTGTATATTTTAGCCGGCTTCTGTACATTAAACTATAAATAACGCAAACATTCATTTACATACAATTTAAGATTCGTAAATTCAGTACTTAAATTTAGCACTCTGAAATGCCAAAAGCAAACAAGGGATTCAAAATCTGCTTATTCACATTGGTACCGCAAATAAAATACAATCAAAATTTAAATTCTATTGTTGTGAATTGCGGAAAATTTGCATTTATATTTAAAGATGAAAAGTTTTCAAAACACTTTTCATAAATTTAATATTTTCTATTTTAATATTTATCTTATCTAGTCATAAATATTCATTAACTTATTTAAATATGTTCTATCTGCCCTATCGAGACTGATTTTAAGCAATGCTCACTTAAAATATGTAGTTGCTCTTGAAATTAAATTTATGATCTAGAATAATCATTTTTTTTATGTTATTACTCGTAAAAATTTTCAATGCTGTACTTAGTTTGTGAAATTCTTTAATAATATTCAAAACATCAAATGCTTTTACAAAAGAAATGAAAAATAATGTTTGAAATAGACCGATTAATTCGCTTCTTTGAGTAAGTAGAGCTAGTAAAGAAAATATTTTATTTAAATTTCATTGGATCAATAAGTGCATACATAATTCGAAAATAGTATAAAAATTCGTAAAAAAAAAACGATTTCTTAAGAAACCATCGCTTACTTATATTTCTAAATGTCAGCAAGTAATGCAAATAAAATAATAGTACAAAAGGAAAATTTAAATTGTGTTTATTTACTACGGGTGGAGTCTAATGATTAGGCATTATACAGTGGTGGCAATTATTATTTTCCGATAGTATTTATAGGATTATGCTCTCTATTAACACTCAATTACTGCCTTTTAATTGAGTGACTTCTTCAAAGGTGCAATAGCTCCATGGCAGGGCCAAGACCGTCTGCCAACTGACAGATTCCAAAACATGACATTTCTTTTTACGGGGTACTATTGTCAGCTTTACCTCGAACGCTCTACAATATTATTAGACCGGTACCTATGGTTTAAAGTTCATTAGTTATTAGTTATAACTTTTTTTTATCTTTTATGAATTATATATGTATATATAAATCTATTTCTTGTTTTTTTTTAAAGTAGCAGGTGGGCTAAAAAGTTCATAGACTGACACATAGATAGCGCTACTATATTAAATCCATATGATTTTTAGTTAGCAATAACCTTCAAAAGACACGTGTATAAATTTGACAGCTGTTGCACTATTAGTATGTGAATTATAGCATTTTTAGTGTTCATCACATGCAGTCCATTGGGCTGACTGTCGATTGGACTCCGGTGTGAAATGATGGAGCCATGTTTCATCCATTGCCACATATCGACGCAAAAATTCAGGTTTATTACGATTGAACGATTACGATTGGTTTGGTTAATTTGATATCTTTAGGGTCTCAGCTATCTCAATCAACTTCACTTTACGGTTATCAGAAATTATTTTGTGTACTTTTTTCGTCGGTAACAGCCCCTTTGGGGCATCCACTGCGTGCATCGTCCTCGGTGCTCATTTCGCCTCGTCTAAATTTAGCAAACCACTTTTCTACTGTTGATTTTCCTGGTGCAAAGTCCGAATAATGTTTATCAAGCTAAGCCTTGGCTTCAATAGTATTTTTTTTCCGCCAAAACGCAATGCTTTATTAACACACGAAATTCCTTTTTATCCATTTTTTCAAACTAACAAAAGTTGCTTCACTAAAAATGCTATAACTCACATACTAATAGTGCAACAGCTGTCAACTTTATACACGTGTCTTTTGAAGGTTAGGGCTAACTAAAAGTTGTGCAGATTTAATAGTAGTAGCGCCATCTATGTGTCAGCCTACCAACGTCTCAGCCTGGTCTGTTAGTTCAATCTTTTTAATTCTGAAAATTTCATCTCCATTGATTCCACTAATCTTCTTTATTAATCGTTTTACTGAGTAGAAATCATTTCATTAATGTCGGTGTCTCATAAATGATTTTGTAGCCTGAGTCCTTTTACGCAACAGTCTATAAAGCATTGCACTGATTAAGAACAAATAGGGAAAAAGCTAGGAAAAGCGAATAAAGAATCTGTATAGTTGAAAAAAAAAAGATTTTGAGTTAAATAACGAAAAATATGACTCCAATTTATCATGCCTTAGATTCACGAGACATCAAGATACAACAATATAACACGAGACATCGAGATACAACAATATGTAACGAGGCATCGATACCATGAGACTTATGAGATATATCGTATAATACTATAAGATATATCTTAATTTAAATTATTCGTCTTCAAATCAGAGATCCATTCAGATTTTCGAGAAATATACTAATAAACTAATAAATAAACTACCTTCGAGACGTCGAGGTGTCGAGATACAATACATGACGAGACATCAATACCATAAGACAGGAGCATCTCTAATACTATGAGACATAGATGAATCTTAATTTAAAATTTCGCTTTCAATTCAGAGATCCATTCATATTTCAAGAAGCAAACTAATTAAAACTTAATTTCGATTTTAACTTCAATGAGTAGACTCTTTGATCTGCTTCTATGTCGTAACTTAATTAAATGCAGAAGTAAAATAATCAGTGGTTATATAATGACATCATGCATGATATCAGACAGTCAAGAGTTATGAAATTATGTTTCGCAACCTATGTCTGGTTTTCAATCCAAATTTTATAAAATATTTCATAATTTATGTAAAAGTTTTGTTTTACAACATTCAAGGGGGCTTCATTTTCATAACACTTAATTTAGCTTATGTTTTTGAGTACACTATGCTTTACTGACTACCTAATGCAATATATTCTCTTAAATGAGGCTAGAAGAAAAAAAAGAAATCCTACATTTTTTAAAAATAGTTTTTAAACAAATATTTATTTCAGAAATATGTGTGCCTATATTTTAGATTCAAGAATATTTAGCTTATGTATCAAGATAGTTTATATACAGTTTATTTTCGTTAAAAATGTGACATGATATTATTATTGCAGGATTTATTTCTATTAAAAAATGATAAGGTCATATTGAAAAATGATGATAATGATTTATTAACTACCTAATAAAACATATTCTCTTACAAAGCCTAGAAGAAAAAAAAAAGGAAATTCGTAATTTTTTAAAAATAGTCCTTACACTCATATTCAATTAAGAAATTTGTATATTTATATTTTAGACGCATGAATAATTAGCTTATGAATAGCTATAACTAATAACTAATCGATATAGCTTATTTGTCATTGAAAAGGTGACAAAATATCATTATTATTAAAGGATTCATTTCTGTGCAAAAATTGTACTGTCATATTGAAAAATAATGAAGAATGATTTATTAACTATCTAACAGAATATATTCTCTTACAGAGCAGGGAAGAAAAAAAAGTAATTCACAATTTTTTAATAATAGTCTTTAAACAGAAAAAAATAGTCTAATAATAAATCTTAAGTATGCGTGCCTATATTTTAGATGCAGGTGATTTCTTTGCTCGAAAAGACCCTAAATTGTTTCAACCAAATTATTCTGGAATGCTGTACTATGCTGCAAAATTAGATATAGGAAACATTATGAAAATTAGAGCTATTTCAGACCTACTGGAGAGAAAAAGAGTAAGAATTGGAGTGAGACAGAACTAGATACAATACCAGACAAGCCTCGCCAAAATGTAATATCTCTTTTCAGATTTATAACAGGACATGACTGTCTGAGTGAGCACATATATCGTGTAGATGTATATGACCATCCCTACTGTCGTCTTTGTGACTTGAAAGAGCCTATGCATAGAAAACACCTGCAATATTGCAAGACACTCCATGGAAAGGACTCCAAGATTGCAAGATATTGGCGTGCCAGAGAGCTCTTGGGGCGATGATTTCGGTCTTTACTTCTTCTACCGCGTTTTTATGTTTTTTGTTCTTTCTTTGTTGTATTTGTTTACATGTATGAACTCTCCGCCATTGGAAATAAAAAAATTTAGATGCAGGAATAATTAGCTTATGTATGCCGATAATTTCTAATTTATAGATAAGTTTATTTTCATTTTAAATGTAACATAATCTTACTCTTATTAAGTAATTTATTAATATAAGAAAATTGTGCAGTCGCTTTCACAAATGGTGCGCATAGTCAAATTAGAATTGCAGGAGCCTTATTTTATCTAACAAATTCATTGCCTTTAAAGATTTCAGAGTGCATGTTAACAGATGGGACATGTTGTTCATTATGAATACATATTTCCTTTTGAGTTTTAGCCTTTGTAATCTGGTTTACAAACATAAATCGGCGCAGAAGTTTGCAATTAAGATTGTCATCTACAAAGTATTTGTTGAGTATTAGTGCCCTGAGGCTCTACCCTTCATTCTCGAAGAAACACGGAATTTGAGCCCGAAGACGAAGATTTCGATTCAGGAGAAATGTTTCACCATCTTTATCAATGAATGGAAGAGGAAGATAGATGCTTACGATACAAGTAAAGATGTTGTTATTGAATAAGTCGCCTTTTGCATTGAAGTTGGTAATTAATTTTGCATCTGAAACATGGAAGCAGAATGAGTGTAAAGTTCCTTCACACGAGGAATTTGTGGCAAGTAAGAATTCTTAATTAAAACAGGTCATATTTATCAATATATCTTGTGCCACTAAATCGGATGTAATTAGGAAATGTACTGCAGAAGATTGAAGAAATGGTAAATATATAATTTTGTTATGGATTATATATAATTTTCGTAAATTGGTAATAATGGTAAAATTATTGCATTAAAATATTAAATTGCATAAATATCTGAGAGAGATTTGGATGAACAAACTAGATTAAATTATAAATTTTCTATTGTAACTTAAAATAATTAGAGATAGAAATAGTGAGAGCAAAATTAATGTAATGTAATTATTCTTAAAATAATGCAATTATTAATTAACTAATAAATATTATCTTTAAATTAATGTAATTTTTCTTGTAATGTTTTTAAGAACTTTAATAGAAACAAAAGCATTCCAATTTGAATAATTGATGGAATTTTAAGTGACTCAAAAATTAACTATTAAAATTTTAAGTAGTTAAGTTGGGCCTGATGGAAGAGTGTCTGGCGCTCTGTACCATAGATTGCGGATTCGAGTCACAGCAGTACCATGGATGTTTGCAGTGGTTTTGAATCCATTTTAATTCGCAGTTCCTGGTCTAATATTACTATTGGACGGAGGCCTAACAACTCTAACACGTAAAACGGAAAACAACATCTCATGTTTTGGAATCTGGCAGAAGGCTATATTATGGGTCTGTCATGCCAGTGAAGAAGAAAAGATTATATTACCGCAGAAAGCAATTTAAATGTTTCTATTATTTATTGCATTACTATTCTATTTAGTAAGAAATTTTTCTCGTTTTATATCTCTTAAGTTTATTAAAAAATATATAGAACTTTAAAGACATTACAGTTTAAAATAGTAGATACAAAGAATTAATAATATTATTAACAATTATAAAAAATCAAACTGTTGTCTGCAAAAAAATTGCCACCTATCTGAAGAAGCAAAATTATAACTATTCTTTTAATTATTTATGATTCATAAAAATATAATTTACTTAAAAACATCTCTGTTGTTGTTTCTTATCCCACTTGGCTGGCCAAGTACTCCCGAGCCCATACGTACTCATGATTGAAGGGGAAGGAAGCAGCTTCTGTTGTGATGGAGCACCCGTAGGTAGAAAGTCTGACTTTGGCTCCGTGACGCTCTTACAGTCAAATGAGACCGGGACCTACGGCTTAAAGTGGATTCCGAACCACTACAAACATCCATGGCACCGCCGGGATTAACCCGAAACCTGTGGCACCGAGCGCCAGAGCGCTAGACACTCGGCCATTCAGGTCCCAAATTTGCCAACGGCACGCGTTGTTCCCAGGTGGTCACCCACCCAAGTACTGACCGCGCCCAATGATGCTTGACTTCGGTGATCTAACGAGAACCGGTTTCAGCATGGTACGGCCGTTGGCTAAAAACATCTCTAATAGTTCCTTTGAAATAATTTGTATATTTTAATATTAACATACCTAAACTACTATGGATATCCCACGCTTTGTTCGAGTAATTATTTAAACAATGATTAGAGTAGTTTAATTTAATGAATTAGAGTATTAGATATTCTGTAGTATGTTATTTTATACAGATAAGTGTACTATAACTTCAGGTCATAAATTAAACAGTAATCTTTATTCTATCTAGAAATGCTACCTCAAAGCGGAATCAGAAGATCCTATAAGGGATGAGCCATCATTAACTTATCAATTTATAACTGTCCACTGAGGAGACATTTTTATAGATTATCACAAGTTCATGCGTTCCTCTTCCCAGATCCAGAGATAGCAGCGGTCATTCATTTTTATCGGAATGTTGAACCTGAACTTAAAGCATTTAATACATTTGGAACATTAAAAGTTAAAATTTTAGCTTTATTGCATGTTCCACAGGATGCCTCAGAATTCGATAATCGATGCTTGGAGGAAATTAATTATAAAAAATAAAATAGCATTATTTGATTATTATTTAGAGAAATGATTATTATTAAGAGAAATGAGGGATTAGGAGATAATTATAGTTCCTAGGATGAGGTGTAGGTAAGATTGCAGCACTAGTATGCATATGACAACAGTAGTTATTAATATACCAGACTGGCTAACTAAACTTGCTGGTTCACCAGTGTCTCATGTTGGAATTTTTATGCTCTAGTTCGCGCCAAGCAGCGTCACGTGGTAGTTTTATGGAAATCGTTTGGAATCGATTCCGAATTGCGCTGTTGACGTGGAAACAAGCTGTTGGTTGCTGTGAAACCGAGTCTTATTCAAAAAGGGAACATTCTTCTTCCAGTTGAGCTTGTGCCTTTGAACTGATACCATCAACCCTGTATATAGATTGTAAATATTGCTTGTAAATAAATGAAGGAGCCATAAATGTTTGTATGGAATAATCAATACTTCTCGAACCACTAGAAAGCTGCGGCTGACCAGAAACTGGACCACCCATAGAAAGAACCACTATAGTCGTAGTGACGTCTTACTCTCTGCGATTTCCCAGTGGATCCTCATCGAGGTCTCGTCTTGAAAACAGATATTCAACAACGAGTGTTCTCGGCTTAATTCAGCTATCTCCGCGCTTATACTCACTCTCATATTGGTAACTCAAAAGTGGAAGTATATGAACCTTCTCCATGCTGTAAGTGGGGCTCCGTTGTTGTTGAGTGTTCTATCTCACCTTTCGTGAGTGTGCGTCACAAACACTGTAAACTCGTTCATTCGGGTAGGTAGGTGACACGCCCGCAGTGTCCAAGGTGGATTCTCCCAACGCGGAACATCAGCTAATCAGAAATTTGAGTAATTGGTCTGAAGTTCTGCCTTTTTTATCTCACTATCTAGGGAGAATCCCATCCCAGACGCATTCTCACATTTCTTTTTTTATAACATTTTCTCATAACTGTTACACCATCTCAGTTGTATTTTATGTTTCTCATTTAATGAAAATGTCTTTTTCCAGAGTCAATATGATCCCAATTACTTAAACAAACTTTTTGTAAAATTATTTTTTTATTTATTCCCTAGAGATCATTTCTATTGTTTCATTATATTTTAAAGAAATGGTTTGTTACTAAATAAATTACAGATTACAGAAAAATTAAAGGAAGAATTAGCATACAGGAATTACATCACTCACTTATTGTTGGATGGTACACTGTGGATCCTAATGCTGACAGAAAAGTTAACCATAAAGCAAGATTTCCTTGACTTTATATAGATTGAAAATTTTCAACTTTTTCCAGATATTGTTTATAATGTGGAGTTCAACCCTTCTGCTGATGGGTGTAAAATGACAATAGAAAAAACAGTAAATTGAAATGTGTCTCGAAACCATTTAAACATTGCACGTTTGGTATTTTTCTTTTGTAAATCGAATACAATATCAGACATATAAATTCATGTATTTAATTACTTCATGTATTATACTGAACTAATACAGAATAAAAATGGAATTATCAGTTACAATACCCGGCTCTGTGGAAAAATACATTGTCAAACAATATTCTTTACTATTGTTTCCCTTTTCGCTTTCAATCTATTCTTTTTGAATGAATTTAGATGATGACAACAATTGTATTTTCACTGGTTGTACGGATTTGAGTACACCACAGACCTTCGCTTTATAAAAAAAAGGGCATTAAACAGAAAGCGATAAATTGTTGAGCGATAATCAATAATCATTAAATAGTGATAATATAATAGCGATATATTTTACTTAACTGAAATATATCGATTTTAAATTCTATATAGCATTAATTTCAATTAATTAATTCTTTTAATTTCAGTAAATGAATGCCTTTTATACAAATAATCTATTTACTACTTTTATTTTTTAATGCTAAACGCCTTTGAAAATGTGAGACCATTTTAAATAAATTTTAAATTGTTAGAATATACAAAGGTCAGTTTAACGAATAAGTTTTCGATATAGGGAAAATTTCAAAAGCCTGCTATTTAAGTACTTTATGCAATGTATTTTGGGACTGTTAGCATAGCGATCTGATTAAGGATTCTAAGTGGTTTTGAAAGAATAGTGCTTTTATTCAGTGGTTGGAATCCATGGGGAATTTATTGAATCAGTATTATTTCACTTAAAATGCTTAACTATTGGTTAAATGAGAAACTGCAAATGTGTCTTATATAACAAATACGCATTAATTTATCTGACTTAAAGTATTTTAAAAAAGGATTTTAAAAAAATAATAGAAAATGTTGTTAAAGATTGTATAAAATATTATATTTTCTACAACATAATATAATATAATAATAATAATAATATTGAAGGTTGTAAAAAATTATCTCGATTGTAGATTATTTTTCATATCACAAATATTTATAGTCTAAACACCTTTAAAGGCAGGCCTGAATGGTCGAGTAGCTAGAGCTCTGGCGCTCGGTACCATAGGTTTCGGGTTCGAGTCCTGGCGGTGCCATGGATGTTTGTAGTGGTTCGGAATCCACTTTAAGCCGTAGGTCCCGGTCTCATATGCCTGTAGAGCATCACGGAGCAGAAGTCAGACTTCTACCTACGGGTGCTCCTTCACAACAGAAGCTGCTTCCTTCAACCATGAGTCCATACGGGTTCGTGGGTTAGGTCTAGATTAGATATCTACCAAGTGGGTACGAAGGTGTACCAACACCTTTAAAGATGAATATGTTTTTTCATATATATTCATCTTTAAATATATATACTATAAGTATATGCGAATTTTGTTTATTTAAATAATTATGAATGCTGTAATCTTTGTAAAAGGGACTTGATGGCTGACCGGCTGCATGATGAAAGTTTTTAAGGGTTCGGAATTCATCTTAAAAAGTAGGTCCCAGTCTAATATGACTGTTGAGCGTATGTCTGACAACCCTACTCCGAAAAAAAGAAAACATCTCCTATCTTGAAATACATTAAAAAGAACATATAAAATACAAACGAATTTTAGATCATAGAATAATTTTACTAACAACAACTTTAAAAATTTTAAAGTAGCAATTAAGGAAATCACTTGCTTCAAAACTTTCGTTGAAAATATATTTCTGATTTTCTTTTTAGAAACTTTAAAAATATAATAGCATGTATTAAATCCTATCTTAAATTATTTTTTAAATATAAATTTTAAATGCACAATTTGTGTTGATTTATTTTAATGATTCATATAAGCAAGCGTAACATTTCGAGCCTATCCAATAAAATATATGAAATGCATTTAAGTTTGGCATAAAAGATAATTTTATGAAGACAATTACTTTTGTATCAGAGAGGAAATGTTTTCAGTTTCCGTATATAATGCATGCGTTTGATGGTGTATAAAAGCTGGCATTCAGCAAAGCAACACTGGTAATAAATTACACAACAAACTATCGTTGTTATTTATGAAAGAAGCATTGTCAGAAACATTGTATAAATGATATACTTACACAATAAAGAATAGTGGAAGGAAGTCAATGTTAGTAATGTTTTTCCTTATTTCCTTTTATACTGATATATAGTGCTTTAAAACGTATTATTTGACTTGTATGCCCAGAATAGTTAAAGACTGTCTATAATTTATTTTTATTGATAGAAGTTAATAATATTTACTAGAATGTCAAGTAATATTTACTAGGATTTGAAATACTAAAATGTTATCATTTAAAGCGCATTAATTTATTTTTCATGTTTTGATACACTTGATTTAATGATTTTTTTTCTCAATCTGATCATCGTGTTCTTTTCTTAACTTCAAATAACAAGAGTTTTCAAATTGTTTAATGAAAGACATGAGTTTTCCTGTTAATTGTAATTGATATTTAAAAGTTGTTTTTTTTAAAGTAATATTCATAATATATTTGTAGTAGTATATTAGTATATATATATATATATATATATCGTAATATTCATAATATATTTGGTATATGTTAATACTTCTTTTGTGTAATATTATGTTGCCCAGGCAAAAATACAAAGTCAACAATCAACATGATTGGTTATGTACACTGAAGTGACAAAAGTCATGGGATCAATATGCAAATTTTAAGAATGTAGCATCGCGTAGAACAGGTATAAATGCACAGTGCTTTCGCAAGCTTTCATTCTGTTAAAGTTATTCATGTGAAGAGGTTTTGACGTGATGATGACCGCACGAAAGGAATTAACAGACTTTGAACGTGGAATGTAAGTTGGAGCTAGACGCATGGGTCATGCCATTTCGGTAATCGTTAGGGAATTCAGCATTCCCAGATCCACTGTGTCAAGAGTGTGCCGTTTGAGAGTATGAAATTTCAGGCATAACATCCCACCATGGACAGCGCAGTGGTCGACCGCCTGCACTTAACGACCGAGACCGGCGACGTCTGCAAAGAGTCGTAAATTCTAACAGACAACAACACTGCGTCAAATAACCGCAGAAATCAATGTGGGACGTACAAGGGACTTGTCTGTTAGAACTGTGCGGAGAAATTTGGCTTTCTTGGGCTATTCAGCAGAAGACCGACTCGAGTGCCTTTACTGACAGAACGACATCGCTTGCAGCGACTCTCGTGGTCACGTGAGCATATCGGTTGGTCCCTAGATGAATGGAAAACCGTGGCCTGGTCCGATGAGTCACGATTTCAGTTGGTAAGAGCTGATGGTAGGTTTCGATCTGTGGCGCAGACCCCACGAAGCCATGGACCCAAACTGTCAGCAAGGCACTGTTCACGCTGGTGGTGGCTCCGTAATGGTGTGGGCTTTTTTTTTTCATGGCATGGACTTGGTCCTTTGGTGCGACTGGACCGAACATTGACTGGAACTGCTTATGTTCAGCTACTTGGAGATCACTTGCAGCTATTCATGGACTTCATGTACCCAAACAACGATGGGATTTGTATGGATGACAATGCGCCATGTCACCGGGCCACAACTGTTCGCGATTGGTTTGAAGAACATTCTGGACAATTCAACGAATGATCTGGCCACCTAGATCGCCCGACATGAATCCCATCGAGCATTTATGGGACATCATCGAGAGGTCTGTTCGTGCCCAAAATCCTGCACCATCAACGCTTTCACAATTATGGACGTCTATCGAGACAGAATGGCTCAATATTCCTGCAGAAGACTTCCAACGACTTGTTGAATCCATGCCACGTCGAGTTGCTGCACTTCGCCGGGCGAAAGGAGGGCCGACACGATATTAAGAGGTATCCCATGACTTTTGTCACTTCAGTGTATATTGTTGGAATTTAAAAAAAAAAAGACAATTATAAAAATATATTTATTTTGAGAACTGCGTAAAATTTTAGATAATGACTGTGTATTAATTATTTTAATGTTAAAACAATTCAATATTTTTTTTCAAATTTGTTACTATATTTCTTCTTTTTCATTGACGCAATAGCCCCATAGTGGGCAAAGGCTGTCTGCCAATAGTCAGATTTCTAGACAGGAGATGTTTCCATTTTAAGGAGTAGGGATGGCAGGCCTACGCTCAACGCTCTACAGTTATATTAGACAGGGGCATGCCGTTTAAAGTGGATTGCGGAACCATAACAAACATTCCTGAGACCGTATATACCTATACATACATGCTAAATGTAATTGAATAAAGCATACACGTTTGAAGTACATATTTCAACACGCACATAATATAATTTTATATATCTCTGAAGTGATTTAAAAATTTTATTTCCACAGAATTTAATTTCATTTGGAGTACCCTCCATGTATTTTGTAAAAAAACATTCCTTAGTATTTTCATCTAATTTTTGATTTCGTATGAATTATTTTCTAGCTACTTTAGTTTTAATTCTATTGCGGTGTTTCCAAATCTACTTTAAAATTTCTTCATTAACAAAATTATAAGTTCACGCGTTATTCTCTCTACACACTTATAACATAATGAATGCTACCAAGAGGAATATCAGCCTACGCCCAACAATCATACTAGACCGGGCCTAAGGTTTAAAGTGGTTTCCCCGAAACACTACAAACATCCGTGGCACCGACTTCCGATATTGAGTTTCATAGCGCTAGTCACTCTGCGGTCAGGTCCCTGCTGTTATATTTCGAAATAATAATATTACGCTATCAGGCTACATTAGGTTTGCGCGGCATGTGTTTAATTACTATTGGTCGATTATATAATTCACAGCTTCCAAACAGATGAAATTAATTAAATTTCATCCTTTGTTGCGGTACATACAACTGTGATATTTCAAAGGGATTTATTAGTGGCATGATGGTCCAAGGGTATAATTCTCGCTTGGGATGCGTGAAGTCCTGGATTCATATCCTGGTCGACCCCAAATAAGAAAATTTTTGCCCTAGTAGAGGCCCAATGATATCACACGTAGCTATCGTGAAAGGGGGCTGAGGTTTGAATTCTCAGAGGACATTGTTGTAAAGATGTGTGTAAAACCGTCTCACATCGATAGTCAGACTGCCTGATGGAAATTTTCCGGGTTTTCTCTCCTAAGACACGCAAATGCCTGGTAGTTACTCTTAAATATTGTCCCTGAAGACACTGTCCTCTACCATCACCCGTCTGTGGGATGTTCGGGGTCTACAGGGTGACCCCCGATGTTCCATTCCACCTTTTTGACTGGTATGGACTTAGTAAGGGAGAGTGAGAAAAGCAAAGAATCTGTTTTATTATAGTTCATAATGATTTCCATTATGAGATAATATTCATCTTCCAACCAAATCAGCAGAAATTATTATTTTTATCTGGTATTAGTAAAAAATTACCAATATCCTGAGAATGTCCTAACACATAAAATATCTCTAATGAAGTATTTTTACTTCATTACTTCTTCCTCATTTTTTACATGTAACTGAATTATTATCTAATACATTAATTTATAAGAGGTTCCTTTTTTTTTGCTTAGCATTCTAATAAAAATATGGTTATGTTCATGGTAGTTCATGCTTTCCATTGAAATAAATACTAACTGTTTTTCAAATTAAAAGAAGACACATTTTATTTGCTTTATTTCAAAGCATTCCAAATTAAATTGAATAAAAATGTTTCCTGACAGCTTTATGTTTTCGCTTTGTATTTGTCATATAAAGATGGAGGTATGTCCATGAAATATCATTCCACTTCTCTATTTTAAAGGGGCATACAATTTTTAAAATTCCAGTTATAATGGATGAATCATCTATCTAACAATGCAATTTAAAGAATGAATTTAATTATTTTTAAAAACTATTTTTGTTAGAATACTATTAAAAGCATTGTTATCTTCATCTTCAATGGTATACCAGTCCCATGATGGTCCAAAGCCTTCTGTCTATTGGTAGATCCCGAATCAAGATATATCTTTTTATGGGGTAGAGCTGTCAACTCTGCAGCCTTATTAGACCGGGACCTACCATTTAAAGTGGATTCCGAACCATTATAATCATCGATGGTACCGCTAATACTCGAACCGGAAACCTGCGGCACAGAGCGCTCTAATCACTCAGCCATCATTCCTCAAAGACATTGCAATGTTAATAATAAAAATGCATTCTAGAATTATACCAGCTCGGTAAAGCTATTATTACTTGACAGATTTATTAGATAGACAGTTCCTTGGCCCACCGATTTATTAGATTCTGTAAACTAATTTAGAAAAACTGTTTGATTGTAGTTGATTTGCACTTTAAATTTATTTTTGACCGCATTGACTGTGAAACATTTGAAGAATACCATGAAGTAATCAGAAATTCCAGTTAAACACAAGTATGCTTCTCTGGTTCATACTTTTTAATTTTAATTAATGATGTTTAAAAGCAAAGTTGCGGATAAAACTTACTATAATGCATGTGAAATTACAATACATGATATGATATACAGTGGTAACTAGTTCTATTTTAAATACAGAGAGAACAGAGAATAAATTTTTAAAATTTGATCAGTTGGTTTATTCGTATGAAACAGTTACTTAAAAATAAATATATATGGTAAATTATTTAATTTTTTTTTTTTTTTTTTTGGAATGTAACTTATAGTTATGATGGATGAAAAATGAAATATATTCACACAAAATGTCACTAAAACTCATTAAGCAAAGTATCGGAGAATACCAAGAAGTAATAAAAAATTCCAGTTGAACACAAATATGCTTCTCTTGTTCATATTTTTTAATTTCAATAGTGATTAATTATATTTAGTGAGGGAAATTTGGAATGCCTCACCAATTCAGAAGGAAGTTATTTTTCCCTTGAAACCAAGGAAACCTCCCTTATTATGAAATTCAAATACAGAAAAAAAAATCAATTTTACTATATTATTTAATCTTTTTTTTTTTTAATATCTTGATTTTTCATGTTGCGAAATAATAAAAGAACGCCAACAAAAATAATGATTGATTAAAAAATATATTATACTTGAAATATAACTTCACATCGACACAGAATGAAAAAATTGTTCCATAAAATCAGAAAAAGCGCCTTTATTCCGAAATTTATACCCATGTTTATGTGATTATATATATTCTTTCTTCAGAAAATGTGTTGATTTTTCAGGTGACAATTCAGAAGATAAACAACTGCAGGCGAGATAAATGATAAAGTGATTTATTACATTTAGAGAGGACAATATTAAAACATTTGTGTCGCATAAATTCAAAATAAAAACATCCCAAAAGAAATGCTCCCATAATCAAAACTTACATAAAAAGGAAAATTCCTTTTTCAGCAATCGAAAGAACATTGACAGATGTGATGTGTTATAAAATTATTCAGTACATTAGAGGTGATAACTCAAAGTCAGTACTTCTGTATCTATGAATATCTATGAGATATTCAGTCATAGATCCACATCAAAATAACTGAAATCCATGAACCCTCCTAAAATCAAAAATTCTCACACAGAAAAACGGAATTATTTTTTTATATAATTATTTCTGGGTTTCATTTTTCTTAGCGTGATTTATAATAGCGATTATTATCGCTGTAAAAATGATACGTTTTGTGAGTTAATAAAACAAAATTCCAGAAAATAAATTGGTGTTATAACCATAAAATTTGGAATAAAAGCAATTTAAGAATAAAATTTCGCAAAATAGTCATATATTTTGACTTTAGAACGACAGAATTTGGCGTAAAAACAAATCATTAAAATTCTGCCATAATAGTGGTAAACTTTTGGAGATAAAACGATTTGCATGAAATATGTATAAATTTTGGGGATAATCGCGCTAAAATTTGGCGTTAAAGCGATAATATTTGGCAAAAAAAGGCATTTTAGGAATACGATTTCTCTTAGTAATAAAGTTTTGGCGACAAAGCAATACTTTTTGGCGTAAAATAATTTAAAAATAAAGTTTAGTTTATTGAAAAAATTCGGCTATAAGATGATAAATTTTGGTGTAAAAGCTTTTCAAGAATAACATTTTGGCAGGATAGTCACAATATTTGGCGCAAAAGCAATTTAAGGAATAAAATTTGACGTTATAACTATGCTACTACTAATATTAAGGAATAAAATTTGACGTTATAACTAATATGCTACTACTAATATTAGCTTAATAACGATTATTGGCGATGAATTTTGCCGAAATAGCATTTTACAAAGTCACTGAACTTCGGCAACCATTTTGTTTGCTTACTGGGCGACTTGGCATCCTAGTGATGAATTTTCGCATATTATAGTTTTACCGCGAAAACTAACTGCAACATTCATTATTATGTTTACTTGGCATCCTGGCGATACATTTGGCACAAAGGGTACAGGATTTTAGATTTTTACTAAGAAGTGTTTATAATAAGTGCGTTTAATAAATTTAAATTCATCTGAAATCTTATAGCACAACAATCGACTGATACGTTTATTTCCTGTTTACTTTTAATCCTTTTTTTGTATAGTTAGCCCATATCCGGTTTTTTAATCAAATGCTTCTAATAATCGATTATTTAAGTGGTATCTATATTATTTGATATATAATATTATTATTTTAATGCGTTTAATAAATATTAATACAATATTTTTACTAATATTTTAATGTTTTTAATTACCACACCTAGAAGATGATGAAACAAATTGTGTAGTTTTTTTGTGCAATTCATCAATAATGGGGTTTTTTAATCAATCAAAAGTTTTAATAAAGTTTATTTCAATTGTATTTTTGTTATTTGTTATATAATATTATTCTTTTAATGTGTATAAAATATTTAATGCAATAATTTTAATAATATTTTAATGTTTTTAATTCGAAGGTGTTGAAATAAAATGTGTAGGTTTTTTTGTGTAGTTCGTCATTACTGGGATTCGTTATTCAATCAAATACTTCTAATAATCGATTATTTCAGTGGTATTTTTATTATTTGATATATAATATTAATATTTTAATAGGTTTAATAAATATTTAATACATTTTTATAGTAATTTTGTAATGTTTTTTTTTTAAATTACACTCATAGTAGGTGTTGTAATAGTAGTAGTAGTCTCATAGTAGTAAATTACTTGAGAATGTCCATGAATGAAAATATTTCCATTTCAATAAATAAGGGATCCATTTTGTTAAACTTTTCTTGCTAAGATTTATTATTTAAGATTATAGATGCTACTGTAAAGACAAAAAAGGCATTTAAATGTTACCTTTAGTCCAGCATCCAGTGATAAAGACAGATCGTGACCAAAATTTCAAAGTTAGACGTCTGCTCAACTTTAGAATTTTAAGCCGATTCTATTACACAATTTATCAGAAGCGAGAAAATTCGATCATAACATTAAAATGAATCTTCTTTAAGGGTGTTTCAATGGAATTCTCTATGATTTTCGGTCCTGTAATAAATCAACTGACTTCTTAAACTTAAATTTTCGTTTACAGTGCACAAAAATAAGACCCATTATTTTTTTTCAAAATATCTTATTTATTCTTCCAAATTTATTTAATCGCCTTCAAAGTAATCCCCTCCGGAAACAATGCATTTATGCCAACTTTTTTTCCAATCCTCAATGCATGCTAAAAAGTCATCGGCAGGGATGGCCTTCAAAGAGAGCGGCGATTCCCGCTGAATCTCTTCAATCCACTCCAAACGGTATCCACGGAGTGGCATTTTGAGTTTAGGAAATAGCCAGAAGTCGCATGGTGTGAATACGGTGGTTGTGGAATGATATGGGTTTCATTTTTAGCGAAACCGTCACGGAGAATAATGCAATGTGAGCTGGCGCATTCAGTGTTTTCTGTACCAATCGAGATTTGATGCGTTTGAGGCCTAAAATGGAATTGACCGATCCTTTTGAAATTCCAACATCAGCAAGGTCTCTAATTGTAAATCGACGGTTTGCAAACACCAAATCATTAATTTTTTGGACGTGAGCTTCGTCAGTTGAGGTTGATGGTTAACCAGAGGATTCTTCGTCTCCAATGCATTATCTGCCTTCTTTGAACTGTTTATACCACTTCTAAAAATTTATTTTCGATATAGGAATGCTCACCGAATACCTTCTGCAACATTCTATACGTTTTCGCAAACAAAATTTAATGTAAGTTCTTTGCTCAATTAATTCATACATTTCAAAAATCACTGGAATCAGTTTTAGCGTCGCACAAAGCCAAGCGTAACTCAAACACTAATGAATATTTTGACGTTAAATTTCATACAGATGTCAAGGACAGTGCCAGCAACCTAAAAAAGAAAAACAAAATTAAAATTTCCATTAGTCCCGGGAATTTTAAATTAAAAATTGTTCTTACTTTTTGGACACAGTAGTATAAATATCTACCCTTAAATTTTGAGTTCCTTATTTTCTCTCAATAATAAATAATCATTTTAGCATTTGTAGATTTAGCCTTAACAAAAGAGCCTTTTCTGACCTCAAGCTAGGGGTATGTATTTATAGGGAATTATGATTTTTTTTTATTTAAAACAATTTGTAGGCTTGAAACTGCAAAAAAAATTAGAATAACTTAAGAAATATTTTTACTGATAAATAAGAATTTTTTTTTTTTCATTTATTGCTCAAGAGCTAATAATAACTAACTGCCAGGCACTACAGCGTATGTAGAACCATGGCCCTCTGCCTACTGATAAATTCTGAAACTGGAGAGGTTTTTTTTTGTCAGCCCTAGGATAGATAGTGGTCTACGGTTTAAAGTAGATTCCGAACCACTACCAGCATTCATGGCATCACCAGGACTTGTACTAGAAATCTATGCCACCAAACGCCGCAGACTGGGATTTCAGGCTCCCCAAGATTTAATGATACATTAAATTAAAAGAGAGATATACATTCAACAATCCATAAAGAAAATGAAATATAAATCGTATTATTTACAACGTAATATTATTATTAACAATAGCTGAATTATATTGCATCTTCCCGCTGGTGAACATCAGGGTGTACATCAGGGTGTTGCCAATCCTCTGGCGGCTTTGTTGTAGATACTGTTTCAAAATACGAGGAGACTCGATGGCGTTTGTGAGGTTCGGCATGTTGCCTCGTTAGTACTTTGTGTGAGTTATCCTGGTTTTCTACCATCCAATACGCAAATGCGGTGTAGTGCCCTCTAAATTCCTCCCGGAAGGTACTGCCTTCATTCTTCAGCGACACTGAACCAATCAGACGTCTACCTACGTGCGCTCCCTCACGTCAGAAGCTATCCTTCCATGAGAACATACGGATTCATGGTTGTATTGCTGTCTACCAAGTGGGATATGGAAAAAAATAATATTGCGTCTAACTAATTTTCACATATTTTGAAAGAAAAAAAAACCAAATTCGTTTTAAAATTGCTAATCAAACAAATCTCAGCTGAAAATGCTTCGAATAAGGTTTCTTTAATATTTATAAAATAAATATTTAAAAAAATTTGTTTTATTAGTTTTATTTCCGCAATTTTGAGAGTAACATAGTTTCCATGTATTAAGATGCAGATTATGCTTAAATATTCAAGTTTAACGTCGAAATGACTGCCTGTCATCTGAACCTCGACTTAAGAATCGTAATGATTAAAAAAATAAATAAATAAACTACATCCTTTGGCATCTACTCACTAAAAAGACATAAAATACTTAAAGAAGAGAAATAAACATTAACAGTTTTTAGGCAATTTAGATGTGTTTTTTTACACCACAGAAATATTTCTCCATCTACAGACATAAAACAAATCGTTAAATTTTTTTTATTTCCCTCCATTGCATGCAACTTACATTATTTATATTTATTTATTTAAATGGTGCCAAATGTCTGTGGGAAACATTTATGGGCATTTAAACTCCCATTTAAAATGCTCCATGGCTTTTAAATTCATAACTGCATTTCTTTTGTACTTAATTTTTAATTCACGAGCATAAAAATTTGTAATCTAAAAGGAATTGATATTATCATGATCAACATTTATATAAGTGTTGGTGATTATGAAAGTGATTAATTAAGTATAATTTTAGTATGAGAAACACATATGATTTAAATAGATAGCATCATACAACTGTATTTAAGAATTCGGCTACCAGCTAATTCTGCTGTTGTTTGTTTCTTATACCACTTGGTGCGGCCTGTGGGGCAAGTGGCTGGCGTTCTGGGATTTGGCTTCACTGGCTTCAGGTTGGAATCCTGGCGGTGACATGGATGTTTGTTAGTCGTTCGGAATCCCCTTCTAACTGTATAAGTGCCGGTCGGTTTTGCCCTCGTGCACAAAAGTTGACAGTCGAGCGACATCCTCCTTGGTGAACAGCCACATCTATCTAGATCAAGTACATGAATCCTTGTGGTCTCATGGGAGTAAGAAAAGGGCAGCTTCTGTTGTGATGGAGCACCCGTAGGTAGAAGTCTGACTTGGCTCCGTGACGCTGACTTTTTACCGGGTAGGGTTGTCAGCCCTAACCCCAACCATCATATTAGAACGGGATCTACGGCTTAAAGTAGATTCCGAATGATACCATGATACCGCTAGGAGTCGAACTCGAAACCTGTGACACCAAGCGCCAGAGTCCTAGACACTCGGCCATTTAGGTTTCTGTTTTATCATTAAAACAAATGTAACTGAAATGGGTTACGAATGGTAGGTACCTGTCTAGCTGATTCCAATGGTTCATATAAACTGGTATTGTTTAAAAATTCTAGACACTGACATATATTCGCCGTTTTAATGACATATATATGCAGCTTCAACCTTAATCAGGAAGAACAGCAAGAGTGGTCCTCCGCCTACATTTTTGAACATACATCGCAAGAAGCAGTAGCTGATCGATTTTGCACTCTCCGCTTCAACTTTTCGAGTTCATCAGGAAAAATCAACGTTGTAAATTTAACGTGAACCACGAGAGAGTGAACGAAATGAACAAGTACTTTGTCTATAACTTGATCAGTCAGATAGATTGTGCTTTAATAAATTCCATTTCAATCCTCTTTTTGTGTTTTAATTTTTTATTGTTTTGGCCATACATCTTTAACCCTCTCTCTATATAGAAAGAGATGTGTGTATTGTATTGTTTACATTTCTCACATTCTTTAATAAGCTTGAGCAAATATCAATGTAACTATTCCTTTAAATACGTTGACGAGAATTAATGATTAACTTCAATTGACGAAACGAAAAATTAACAGCTACTTTTAGCAGTGGTACTTAACGGAAATGCTAGATGGAATTAAAAGTAGACTGATTGTTTTGGAAATTGTAGTTGAATTCAAATCTTTGTCAAATTCAAGATTATCAATATTAAATACAATAAAAATATTGTTTGAATTAAAAAATAATAATAAATATTATTGCCAATGAACGTTTACGTATATATATATAAAACTATAAAGTATACATTTACGTAGATATATATTAATTCCAAATAAAAATACTTAAAATAAAATTCAATCAAAATTAAAAAATATACGTATAATATACCATAAATATATATATATATACATAAAGCACGTCAGACAGAATTGTTCAAAGTCAGTGTCCAGAAGGCCCAGTGGTACAGACGACAACACATCTGCATTATTCAATTGATTTCTTTAAACCTCCACCAGACCGATATGAATAGGGCGAATGTTGATGGCACCCACCTTATCTGTAGGAGATTAATCTGCGATCTAGGGGCAGGCGTGAATAAAAGCGCCACAACTCCCTAATTAGATCTCGCTCGTTGAACAGACGGGCTTCTAATCGGAGGGCGGTGTCCACGTAATGGGCTGCTGGATTCCCCACGATGAAGACAGCCTTGTTTACGCTCCAGTCGAAAGAAAATTACCTGCGCTTCCCTTGTAGTCCATTACGAAACGTGTTCTGACTTGTCTGGAGAATTACTGTTGTCTGTAGGATATAATGGATCGATTGTTATAGTTGGTGTAATTGTGATATAATACCATAAAAGGAATTCATGTTAATATTATTCCCGCATATAAGAATTTAGATAGCTATTTAATTTGTATCTGTGGATGGAAGTATCTAGTGAAGTTTTATTAAGATATATGATTTTCGAAATCAAGGATATACAGATTTTATGGCTTTAAATGAATCGAAAATCTGAATTTTTTTAAATTCATTTAAAATATTCAGGCAATCGTTTATAGATGTAAAATATTTTTTATATTCAAAAATTTTTTATTGAAGTCCTAGTTATATATATATATATATGCCAGGGGCCGTCCGCCAACTGGCAGATTTGAGACGTTTTTTTTTTTTTTTTTTTTTTTAGGGTTGCTAGCCCTATTGCCCAGTCTAACAGCCATATATATATATACTCTCTCTCTCTCTCTCTCACACACACACACACACATATATATATGCTGTGACTAATCCTCCGTGTCCAGCAGCACTTGAAGGATATTCCATGAGTAGTCAATTCATGGAAGAAGGGTAAAAGGGGAAGAACTTGCTGTTGCGATAGAACACCTGTAAGCAGGGGTTTGGCGTGGCTCCGAGTCTCTGGAAGAAGGAGGGTAGTGCCTTCTGAGTGACTTTTAGGAAAACTAACCGGCTTTTGCGCGTCGTATGTATGGGAGAAAAACTGTAATATTAATACCAGATAATCTGACTGTCGTGGCAAGATGCTGACATCACAAACCCCATGGAGTTTCCTCATTTCTTTAAACAGTGCCTATAACAATGCCGCCAGCGGATGGAACCTCATCTCTAATGATTTCAAGCGGGACACTTTTTTACCACTGAACCACGAGTCGTGCGTGTGTGTCAGAACATGCAAATTTCTATTATCTTTCTGAGCTTTTTTTATCTTGACACAAAATAAAAAGTTATCGTATTTTAATACACTACAAGATATATTTCAGTTATATTAAAAATTCCAACAACTTTACATTAGTGAATTTTACTGTGCATACATTGCCAACGTTAGCTAAAGTTATTGCTATTTTATAAGTACATTTGAAAAATATTTGCAGTGTAAATTATTTTGCACACATTTTTTTTTACAGAAAAAAAGGACGTTAAATTGCAGTTTTATTAAAATAGCAATAATGTTTAAAGAAACTTCCACGCGTTTTTTCTTTTATATAAAATGTACTTTCACAGTTACTGAAATTCTTTTAATTTCGAATTTTTTATTAATAGGAAGCATGCAAAAAGAAGTGAAAAATCAAGAAAATTTTTTAGGTCAAATAAATTTATTTTTTAAACTTATGCTTTTAAAACATTTTTTTTGAGAATATTTATTTATAGAAATATCTAAACAAAAGCATTATTTGAAAAAAAATAATATTGCATGAGTTTATTTTACGTTATATTATCTGATACATTTTTATTACGTATTAGATATAAACGCATTTTATGAATTTTATAAAGTTGTCAATGGTGCAAGTGAGTTAATAAAGTTTTTAAAGTGTTAATAAAGTTTTTTAGTTGAATGTTCAACAAACGACTTCAAAATTTCTAAATTTTTATTCTATATGATAACTATTTGTGCTTTTTCCTGAATGTGTGATGTACTAATCTACTTTTGCAATAATTAAAAAAAAAAATTCAATTTTGCATTCAGATATTTTAGACATCATAATGTATAATAACTACAACAACAATATTATTCAAATTATTCAACAGCAACATTCCCCATTTATGTCTTATCATTTTAATAATTATTTTGATTAATATATTAAAATTACAACAATATTATTCAAATTATTCAAGAACATTCCTTCCCCCTTTTGTATCAATTTAATAATTATCTTGCTTAATGTATAATAATAACAACAATAATATTATTCATATTATTCAAGAACATTCCCCTTTTTGTCTTATCCTTTTTAATAATTACTTTGCTTAATGTATAATAATAACAACAACAATATTATTCATATTATTCAAGAACATTTCCTCTCATTTTTGTCTTATCAATTTAATAATTACTTTGGTTGTCATTAGTGTGATACTTTTTATTCAGTGATAAATATTATTCTAATATATATATATATATATAGACTGTAATACATACTTTAAAAATATTTTGATACATTCTATAGGCATAAATATCCATGTATAGAATTTTTGATCGGCGTGATATATCAAATCAGAACTAAAATGCTGAAGATTATTAATTCTGAATAAAAATTTTTAATCTTTGGTAAAATTAATCCTCCCAATAAGTTTCATTACCTTTAAAATATTTAATTTCATATTTTGTTTATTACAAAGAAGATAAATTGTTATTTACATAAAATAAACGTATAGTGTAGCGTATTGATAATGAGAGTTTCTAAATTTATATCACAGTAAGTGTTCCATGTTAATATCCGGTTTCGTTTGACCAGATAAAGGCAACTTGGCCACTGAGGGAAACCACTATATTGCGAGTCTATTCATGAATAAAAAAAAATAATAAAAAGAAAAACAATTTCCTGTTTTAAATTTCGATGCCAATCACATCAGTGGGAAAACATTTTATTTTATTTTTCTTACTGATCAGCAGACACGACGTGGCTTTGCCCGGCTACAGAAAGGAAACATTTTTATCTTTCGGTAATTTTTATTAGGAAAAATATCGATGTAATAATGTGAAAAGGAATAAATAGAAAATCTCAATTGAGAATTTAATAAATAAATGTAACATTTGATAAGGAATAAAAATAATCGATTGGAAAAATTGTAAAGGAAAAATTTTTAAAAAATAATACTTATAAATAAAAATAATTTTAAAATAAAAACAATAAACGACTAAGCCTATATGATAAAATTTTTCAAATGAAACAATATTAAAAAAGTTTTTAAAACGATAAATAGAACAAAACTATATTAAAACCATTATTAAAAAACAGAACGATATTAAAACAATTATTAAAATGATAAATATAACAAAACGATATTAAAAACGGTATTAAAACGGCAAAGCAAAACGATATTAAAACCATTATTTAAATGAAACAAAGTGATATTAAAAAGATAAACAAATCAAAACAAAAACAAAACAAAACGATAAACGAAACAAAACAATATTAAAAGAGTTATTCAAACGGTAAACAAAACAAAACGATATTAAAACGATAAACAAAACAATATTAAAAGAGTTATTCAAACGGTAAACAAAACAAAACGATATTAAAACGATAAACAAAACAATATTAAAAGAGTTATTAAAACGGTAAACAAAACGAAACGATATTAAAATAATAAACAGAACAAAAACGATATTATAAGCGTTATTTCTGGCGCTTGGTACCACAGGTTTCGGGAGTGCCATGGATGTTTGTAATGGTTCGGAATCCACTTTAAACCGTAGGTCCGGGTTTAACGTGATCGTAGAGCGTTACGGAGAGTGACGTATTAAATAGGTTTGGTTTGGTTTGTGCCTCTACGGTCACCTTGTGCCCACGTTAGGCTAAACAGACAGGGACCTACCGTTTAAAGTGAATTCTACAATCATCCATGGCACCGCCGTGACTCGAACACGAAACCTGTGGTATTAAATAGGGAAAAACGAACTGTTCTTATACAGTGATTAGGGGAATATAGTCCTTTTGCTTCGCATCCCCATATACCCCTTTCGATTCAAATCAAGTCAAATAAAAGTTATTAAAACAATAAACAAAGTGATATTATATACGTTATTAAAACGATAAACGAAATAAAACGATATTAAAGCGATAAACAAAAACAAAATGATATTAAAAACGTTATTAAAACGATAAACAAACAAAACGATATTAAAAGGATAAAAAAAACGAAACGATATTATTAAACGTATGCATTACACATACAAATTTACCATGTTAATTTCAAGAAATATTTTAAAACAAATGGAAAAAATAGATACAAGCAATCACACCTATGGTGTCATTGCTATGCAACATAAACGCACAAATGACGCTGAGAGAGAAGCAGTTATTTACTTAAAATAATGTTTTTGCTAAATTAAAAAATAATTACTGGTAATTTTGATTCTGCATAAGCTATAAAATAAGGAAAAACTTAAAAGTAATTAGTTCCTGAATGTTATTGTTTTTACGAAATACAGATATAGAGAGAAATTTTCTTTGTATATATAGAGAGATTCACTCTCTTTGAAATATAGTAAATATTTTTATTCACTCCAAAGTTATTTAATTATCTTCTGAAATACGGCAGCCGTAAAAAAAAAAACTTTTTTTTTTTGTTAAATTCTTCCATTTCAAACATTTTAATAAATTACAGAAATAATTAATAAATTTATATAATAATAATAATAATTTTAAGTGATTATTTAAATAATAATTATTATTACATAAATTCACTAAATTTTAAATAAATTTAATTTTAATTAATTTTTTAACGCTTTTAAAGTTTCTTATTGGTCTATTTTTTAAATTTATTTCACGAGCTATTCTTATTGGTTTATAAATTGTGAGAATTTTTATACATAATATTTATTTAAAATTCTTTAATTATTTAATTACGTTAAATAAATAATAAAATAATTCAAAATTGTTCTCAAAATCGTCTGGTGGAAGCAAATAATTTTATTTCTAAGTGAAAAATGAGAATTTTCAAGTAAAAAAAAAAAATCGTTTGGAATCCCATATTTTTTATTTTTTAAGATTGCTATTATACGTTTTGCTCTTACATTAAATTCTAAATTTCACGGGTGAACTGTATGTCAGACCAGTCGATTATTTATTTTATTTTATATTAATATTAATTTTAAATCTTTCAGACCCGGTGTACATTACAATGGGCATACATTTTCAAAAAATTTTTAATTTTAGAGTTGAAACTTGTTCCATGGAAAGATGAAAGATTAATCTTTTGACATCTTTGCGTTTCTTGGTTTGGCAACAGTCAAACAAACTTTTACAGTTTGCTTTCTTTGAAAATGGCTTCATTCTCAGGTCTGCAAAAAGTGAGTAAATATTTGGTTTTGATTTTTATGAATAATTCCTCCCAATGTGAGAATGATTTTTATAATTCTTTATAAATTAATCTTAGCGTTGGAAGTAGTTTTATTTTATTACTTTTAGAAGTATAAACAAAATGTGAACAGAATCACATATCCATTACAATGGGCATTGGGTCCAGGTGATTGTAATTCTTCAGATATATTATTTATTAATGTTTTTGTTATTTTAGGCATTTAATTAATTTATTTGTATTAATGCATTTGTTATTTTAGGCATGTAATTAATTTATTTGTGTTATTGTATTCGTTATTTTAGCCGATTATTAATTAATGCCTTTGTTATTTTAGGCGTTTATTAATTAATTTATTTGTGTTAATGTATTCGTCAATTTAGGCGGTTATTAATTAATGCATTTGTTATTTTAGACGTTAATTAATTAATGTATTTTTGAATTTCGTCATGTTATTTTAGGCGTTTATTTATTAATGTATTTGTTAATTTAGGGATGCATTTTAGACATTTAAAGTACTTTAAAATCAACAAGTTATCGTCATCATCGGCGCAACACCCCTTTGAAGGACCAAGGCTGTCTACTACAGATAGACGTCAATCGGCAGATTTCGAGACAGGAGTTGTTAACTTTTTACGTGGTAGGATTGTCAGCCCTACGATCTTCGGTCATATTAGATCGTGTTTGGTTTGTAGCTCTACGGTCATTTTGTGCACACTTTAGGCTAATTAGACTGGGACCTACAGTTTAACGTGGATTCCGAACCACTAACAGACATCCTTGCCAAAGCCAGGATTGTATTAGACCAAGACATATAGTTTAAAAAGTGAATTCCGAATCGTTACAAGCATCCATGACACACCGGGAATCAAACCCGAAAACTGTGGCATCGATCGCGAGATAACGAAATGAAATAAATTAGGGAATTCCTATAAATAAGAAACATTTCCATTGAAATTGCAGAAATAATGATTTATCATTAAAACTAATGTAACTGAAATGGATTTTAAATGGATATTTAAAAAATTCTAGATTCTAGATGTAAATTATTATTTATTTGCCGGGTCATTTTAAGTTATATTTCGTTCGAATAACAATGAAGAGAAGAAGATTGATTTTCTTCATTTCAATTTTAAATAACTCATAAATATCATAATAAAATATTAACAAAATAAGTTATCGAACTCCTATAAATAAATTTAAAACATCCTCTGAATATAAATAAAAATTAAAATAAATAAAATAAAATACAAGAAATATAAAAAACAATTTTAAGTCAATTCCAACTTTTTTTTTACTATATTGAAGAAAGGTCCTTTGCAAATAAAGTTGAAATTTTTCTCTTACATATGGCGCCATCTATTATTAGATATATGCAACTTAAATCTAAAAAAACTAAAACTAATTAATTTAATTTAATTACTGAATTAATATTTGAAAAAACTATATCAACATCAAGTGTCCTCCCCTACAAGTTCAAAAAAATGTATTTGAACTTGAGTGGGTGAATACAAAGTATTTTATGAACGATTGAAAATTTGAACAAGATATATATAGGGAGAGTGTGAGCTAATAGAAGGAATTGAATAAATAATGAAAATCCACTGAAATTACTGAACTAATAATTTATTATTAAAATAAAAGGAACTGAAATGGGTTTTGAATATATATTTTTAAACAATTATATATTCTATATGTAAACTATCATTTATTTGCTAGACCATTCCAAGTTATAATCAGTGTATTTGTTACAGTGTTTCAAAGCACATTAGGAACCAAATATTTCACAATAAATGAATAATTTATAAACATATATAACCGTAACTGTTGTGCAGACTTAAAAGAGCAGGAATCTGTCCCGCGTGCTGCTTATGTCATTGACCATTTAGAAAAGCCCATTGTAAGTATTACACGCCCCTTGAAAGCACCCTCTGAAATAGTTAAATGCTTTCTCTCTGCTTTATGGCTTCCATCTGGGAGTGTAACTGTAACTGCGGATAAATTATTAGCCGGGCTTAATTAAATTTCCCCATTAAAAGATGCGGAACGGAAAATTGTGTAATGCGCATGCTTTTTAATTACAGCGATTTCGGCTCCATTGAATTTTGATTACACTTTATAGTGATGCTTAGTGGTGAAAGATGGCTTTTAATTGCAGTTCTTGTTTTTTTTTTGTATGTAAATTATATTTAAATCCTTTTGAAATGAATGTTTTGAGTATGTTAGGTTATTTTTATATGAATTGCTTATGTATCTGTATATTTTTAAATAATATCTTAATTTGAAATTAAAAATTTGAACTGCGTGCATATTTATGTCATAAATAATTTTAAACAAAATATTTAATTTATTTTGTTTGTTATTATTTTTTTCGTTTTTTCATTTGTTAAAACAATCATTTGAAAAGGAACAAGAGCAGGACCAGAGTTCATTTAGCAAAATCGATTCGAGAAATGATGTTAAAATTCGTTTTATATATAGCAGAAAAGGACGAGTACATATTAATGAAATGTAGCCCATATAAATTAGTTTTATAACACATATGTTATTTGTAGCACATAATAATTTGTTTTTCATATACTTTAATTTAAAGATAAATGTTTTAGAAATTATCCTGCAAAGGATCCCTGCTCATGTAGATTTGGAATTTAATGAAATTTCAGAATCTTTGGCGAAGAATGCCAGAACTTTGGTTCAGAATGCTTTCACTACTTGCCTTGGCAAAATCTAAAGTTTTGATTCCTTCTAAAATCGAAACTAAATACCAAATTGCAGAGTTAATGTCGACAGAAAAACGGCTACCACTCTCACAAGATTAAGGATGAAGCACTCACAAAAATATGAAAATTTATGTTGATGTCGAGCTTACTCCTCATCATGTCTTTGATTGCCCAGCTGTTGCAGCCGCCATACATTATCTGGACCATCCCTCGGAAGAGAATTTATATTCCAAGTAGGTAATCAACATAACCAATATTATTCTGGATCACCACGACATTTGACTTTCTTGTACTCTTCCGGGGATACGACAATAAAACCAACAACAATTAAATTTATTTTAGACATAAATTAAATTAACTCGAAATAAAAAAATTTCTACATATTTTCCATAATTCACTTTCAATTCCTCAAATTATTTTAATTCGATTTTCAGAGAAATAATATATATTAATGTAAATAATAAGGCAATTACAACTATCTGTAAAACACAGCTTATAGATTTTGTGTAGCTTTAAATTGCGGCTATAAACATTTTACGAACATAAAATGTAAAAAAGGAATGATTAATGTTTTAGCATTAAATTGTACAACAAAAACTGATAAATGAGCTCCAAAACGCAAAATTATAAAACTCTTAAAAAAATATTCGTCATTATAATAAAAAAAAATCTTGACTTAATTCACAAATTTTGGATTGTTATTGTATCACAATCTATTACTCATTAATTATAAGTATTATTTTTTAACCCTGATTATTCCAATATTTAAAATGATATTAAATGTTTTGTATAGTGTTATTCTACATTCGATTTATATCAAATTACTGATTAATTATAACTATTATCTTTTAATCTTGATTATTCCAGCATTAAAAATAATGTTAAAGCACTTGTTTTATGTTATTCTATATTCACTTTCATAAATATAAAGAACTGAGTTAATTTATTATAACTAATAACATATTGCTAAAACTGACTGCAACAATTTTAACTATGTGCAATTGCCAGATTAAAAAAAAGTAATAACAGCATTTTTTTCAATTTATATAACCAAATACTTTTTTGTAGCGCAGCTTTTATCTGCGTTTTTAAGAATGTTCTTACAAAAGTCATATTTCAATTGGCAATGTTTTTGTTGCTTACAGTTTCCAAAGCACGTAGCAGATTGAAAAATAGTTGTCAGAATGCCAGAACGTATCATCTTACAGAAAGTAATTCCACCAGAGTTAAAAACCAACAATAAAATTAATGGGTCAATATTTTTCTCCTTTATTTATTTTCTCTCAGCTCTCTGAAAAAACTATTTAACAAAAGAAACGTTTCCTCCGTTTTATTGCTCCGATTGTTATTATAGTTTCATTATTTGCATCCCACGCTACTTATTATCCTTGGTTTTAAGACAAAACATTAAATACTGCTTTCAATTGCGGCTTTAAAAATTGATCCGAAAAGAAAATAACTTTAAATATAATGTTTTCAAATGTCGCGTTTTCTATAAATGAAATGTTTTACAAACGTAAGAAAAGCATTTATTGTAATTATTTGTTAGTTAAAGTAATAAATAAAAATCTGTGTGAATACTTGTGCATTGTACAACAATAAAGGTAGTTAATTAAACTGAACAATAATATAGTTTAGCATCGAAGCAATTTTGAGAATATCTCAGCGTAATGTTTTTGAAATTTGATTCAACACTATTCTTCATTTTAGGAAATTATAATCTGAAAATTTTTAAACTTTTTGATTACACTGCTAGTGCTGAAGTATTAGATATTCATTCTGATATTAAATGATATAGTGATAATCAATGTGTTACAAAATGTAAATTTTGTTCTTGTTAATGATTTTATCAGTAATTAGTGTAAATTATACAAAATTTCTATTATTGAAAACTGACATATGTATGAACCTGATGGCCGAGTGACCAGCGCTTGGTACCACAGCTTTCAGGTGGTAATGTAATTCGGAGTTAGAATTTGATTTTTAATTTATGATGTGTTAGGTATAAATGGAATTATAGATTATATGGATTATTTAAGACTAGTTATGTGTAATATATAGTATAATAATATATATATATATATATGGGGGCCTTATTGCCGAGTGGCTAGCGCTGTGGCACTCGGAACCACAGGTTTCGAATTCGAGTCCCGGCAGTGCCACGGATGTTTGTAGTGAATCCCCTTTAAACCATAGGTCCCGATATCATGTGACCGTAGAGCGTCAAAGAGCCCAATCAAACTTCTCACCCACATCATTTCCTAACTGTAAATGGGCAACTCTAGGCACAGTGATGTGATGTGGTGTGGTGCAGTAATAGTAGCAGTCTCATTTGACTGTTGAGCTTTGGGCGTAGAGCTGACAACGCTACCCCGTAAAAAGAAAAACTTCTCTTTTAACGAAATCTGTCAGTAAGTAGACAGCCTTGTCCCACCATGAGGCTGCTGCGGTAATGACGAAGAAGATACAAACAAAGTTTTATACTTCGTTTGAATAAGATTGAAGAGTAAAGATATTTTTCATTTCAATACTAAATAACCCATAAGTGTCATAATAAAATAATAACAAAATAAATTAGGTAATTCATTTAAATAAAAAATAAATCTACTGAAATTGCTGAAGCAATGATTTATCATTAAAACAAAGAATATTGAAATTTTTAGATATTTAAAAAATAATTTTAGGTATTTAGATATTTAAAAAAGAATTCTAGATTCTAGACGTAAATTATTATCTATTTGCAACGACATTCCAAGTTATAATCAGTGTATTTGTTACAGTGTTTCAAAGCACATTAAGATCCTAATATTTCACAAGAAATGAATAATTTATAAACATATATAACCGTAAGCAAATATTATGAAGCGTGTTAAATTAAGCGTGTTAAAAGAGCAGGAATCTGTCCCGCGTGGTGCTTTTGTGTCATTGGCCATTCAGAAAAGCCCATTGTAAATATTACACGCCTCTTGAAAGCACCCTCTGAAATAGTTAAATGCTTTCTTTCTGTTTTATGGCTTCCATCTGGGAGTGTAACTGCAACTGCGGATAAATTATTAGCCGGGCTTAATTAAATTTCCCCATTAAAAGATGCGGAACGGAAAATTGTGTAATGCGCATGCTTTTTAATTACAGCGATTTCGGCTCCATTGAATTTTGATTACACTTTATAGTGATGCTTAGTGGTGAAAGATGGCTTTTAATTGCAGTTCTTGTTTTTTTTTTGTATGTAAATTATATTTAAATTCTTTGAAATGAATGTTTTGAGTATGTTAGGTTATTTTTATATGAATTGATTATGGATCTCTATATTTTTAAATAATATCTTAATTCGAGATTAAAATTTTGAATTGCGTGCATGTTTATGTCATAAATGTTATAAACAGAAGATTTATTTATTTATTTTATTTGTTATTATTATTTCGTTTTTTCATTTGTTAAAACAATCATTTGAAAAGGAACAAGAATAGGTAAAAATTCGTTTTATATATAACAGAAAAGGAAGAGTACATATTAATGAAATGTAGCACATAGTTAATAATTTGTTTTTCATATACTTTAATTTAAAGATAAATGTTTTAGAAATTATCCTACAAAGGATCCCTGCTCATGTAGATTTGGAATTTAATGAAATTTCAGAATCTTTGGCGAAGAATGCCAGAACTTTGGTTCAGAATGCTTTCACTACTTGACTTGGCAAAATCTAAACTTTTGATTCCTTCTAAAATCAAAACTAAATACCAAATTACAGAATTAAAGTCGACAGAAAAACGGCTACCACTCTCACAAGATTAAGGATGAAGCACAACAAAAACATGAAAATTTCTGTTGATGGCGTTGAAAAACACTGGCAACTGCCTGATGTCGAGCTTACTCCTCATAATGTTTTCGGTTGCTCAGCTGTTATAGCCATTATGCATTGTCTGGGCCATCCCACCGGAAGAAGAATTATATTCCAAGTAGGCAATCAACATAACCAATATTATTCTGGATCACCACGACATTTGACTTTCTTGTACTCTTCCGGGGATACGACAATAAAACCAACAACAACTAAATTTCTTTTAGACATAAATTAAATTAACTCGAAATAAAAAAATGTCTACGTATTTTCCATACATATTTTCACACTGAGTACATATTTTCCACTTTCAATTCCTCAAAGTATTTAAATTTAATTTTCAGAGAAATAATATATATTAATGTAAATAATAATGCAATTAAAACTATCTGTAAAACACAGCTTATAGATTTTGTGTACCTTTAAATTGCGGGTTATAAACATTTTACAAACATTAATGTTTTAGCATTAAATTGTACAACAAAAACTGATAAATGAGCTCCAAAACGCAAAATTATAAAATTCTTAAAAAATATTAGTCATTATAAATCAAAAAAAAAAAAATCTTGACTTAATTCACAAATTTTGGATTGTTATTGTATCTCAATCCATTACTCATTAATTATAAGTATTATTTTTTAACCCTGATTATTCCAGTATTTAAAATGATATTAAATGTTTTGTATAGTGTTATTCTACATTCGATTAATATCAAACTACTGATTAATTATAAGTATTATCTTTTAATCTTTATTATTCTAGCTTTTAAAATAATGTTAAGCTATTTGTTTTATGTTATTCCACGTTCAATTTCGTAAAAATATAAAGAACTTAGCTAATTTATTATAGCTAATAACATATTGCTAAAACTGACTGCAACAATTTTAACTATGCGCAATTGCCAGACTAAAAAAACAATAATGAAAGTTTTTCAATTTATACAACCTAACACTTTTTTTAGCCCAGCTTTTATCTGCGTTTTTAAGAATGTTCTTACAAAAGTCATATTTCAATTGGCAATGTTTTTGTTGTGTACAGTTTTCAAAGCACGTAGTAGATTGAAAAATAGTTGTCAGAATGCCAGAACGTATCATCTAACAGAAAGTAATTCCCCCAGAGTTAAAAACAACAATAAAATTAATGGGTCAATACTTTTCTCCTTCATTTATTTTCTCTCGGCTCTCTGAAAAAACTATTTAACAAAAAAAAAACGTTTCCTGTGTTTTATTGCTCGAATTGTTATTATAGTTTCTTTATTTGTATCCCCACGCTACTTATTATCCTTGGTTTAAAGACAAAACATTAAATACTGCTTTCAATTGTGGCTTTAAAAATGATCCGAATAGAAAATAACTTTAAATATATTGTTTTCATATGCCAAGTTTTCTATAAATGAAATGTTTTACAAATGTAAGAAAATCATTTATTGTAATTGCTTGTTATCTATAATAATAAATGAGAATCTGTGTGAATACTTGCGCATTGTAGTGTAATAAAAGTAGTTAAAATAAATAGAAGAAGAATATAGTTTGGTATCGAAATAATTTTGAAAATATCTCAGCATAACGTTTTTGAAAATTAATTCTACACTATTTATAATATTAAAGAAATCTTTATGAGACTTTTCACTTTTATATGTCTCAAAAATTACTTCACTTCTTTTTGGACACGTTTGAAATTTAGAAAATATGTTTTCTAAATATGATAAAATTAATTTTGTTCTTTTCAATAAAAAAAATTATTTTGTTTTCTACTTTATTATTTTTTAAAATGTTGTATTCTGCTAACTAATCAATTTAAAATTCAAAATTTTAAATAAAAATATATAAATATTGCAACCGTGCTCCCTCCTACATACAAATTGGCACAAGGGCCTCCTGTTGCATTCAGGAGTAAATGGTCAGTCGGCATCGAGACTGTCCTAAATCATAGATGAAAGCTAATTTCATAATATTTGAATGATGTTGATGAAAATGCCAATTTCATCAATATCATGAAAAGACCAAATTTTGCAAAGTTTTAATGCATTTTTTTAGCAATTTTAATAATGATTGAATTCATACAAATTTTAAAAATAAAACTTAAAATAAAATTTTAAAAAAATCCTTTTTAATAAACCAGAATTGAATTCTTTCAATTCGATTTAATATTGCCGGCATCGTGTTTATTTTCAATTCGACTAATGAAATAAAAAAAAAAAACTTTTGTGAAAGCTTCTGCGAGTTATGTTATCAAAAACTAATCCTATTTGGGCAGCAGGAAAAAATACTTTGAAAAGGAAATTCTTGATTAAAATAATTGCTTTTCGAGCGCACTGTTGAGCAGCTTATGGACTTACCAATAACTTTCTTTTCATAAATTGGTTTGAGTCTGCAAGCTGACCTGGTAAAAGCATTTTATTTTCGTAATTAGAAGTAAAAGAAATTTTTACTCAATCTCGAATTCTAGATCGATGAATTTCTTAGCTTTTTTAAAAGCTTTAAGTTAAGAGCTTGTTTAAAATACTGTAGTAAATGTTGATGGCACGAATTAGTGTCTTAATACTAATAAAACCTTTAAGTTCTTTTGATAATTAAACAAACTTGTGGAATAGTTAAAAAATAAGTAAATTGCATAATTAAGTAAACTATAAGAAAAAATAAATAAATAATTAAAAATTTCATTCCAATATCTCAGTATGTTTTACATAATGTAAGTAACTGATCATACATTATATTTAATATATAAATTAATTAAGGTATTTCAGAGTAAAATAATGAAATGACTTTATTTTAAGTTTTAGTTATAAGAAAGATAAATCCATGCGTCAGGATATGTTTTCTCAGGTCCTCCAGTAAAGAGTACACACATCACTATTCTGTTGTAAGTTAGAGTCAAGTCCTTAGCAAAAAACTAGATGAGTCCAATTCATTTTCTTTGTCTTACATAAACCACATATATCAGAATTCACAATCCCTATTTTGGTCAGATATTCGTCCCAGGCAGCCGTGTCTAGTTCTTAATCTAAAATTGACAACAGCCTGTTTGCGAGTTTTCCCACTACATTTTTTTCCAGCCATGCCTGATTCTCTCCCAGACTTTTCCTTTAGAGTTAGATGATAATTCACTAGTATACGACGTCTTGGTTTGTTACTCTATGCTCATTTTTTGGACACTTTAGGCTAATTAGACCCGTACTTACAGTTTAACACGGATTCCGAACCACTAATAAGCATCCATGCCATTACCAGAATTCGAGCCTGAAGCCTATGGTACCAATGGCCAAAGTTCTAGCTAGTTGAACATCAAGTTGCTATGATAACTTAATTTTGTAACGCATAGTTCTAAATCATAGATGAAAGTTAATTCAATATTGTTTTAATGATGTTGATGAAAATGCCAATAACACCAATTTTTCGAAATTTTTTTCCCCATTTTTCTGCGATTTTAATAATAATTGAATTCATATAAATTTTAAAAATAAATCATAAAATAAAATTTTAAAAAAATGCATATTTTTAATAAACCAGAATTTTCTTTCAACTCGATTTAGTATTGCAGGCATCGTGTTTATTTTCAATCCGACTAATGTAATTTTTAAAAAAAACTCTCGTGAAAGCTTCTGTGAGTTATGTTATCAAAAACTAATCCTATTTGGGCAGCACGAAAAAATACCTTGAAAAGGAAATTCTTGATTAAAGTAATTGCTTTTCGAGCGCACTGCTGAGAAGCTTATGGACTTACCCATAACTTTATTTTCAAAAATTGGTTTGAGTCTGCGATCTGACCCGGTAAAAGCTTTTTATTTTCGTAATTAGAAGTAAAAGAAATTTTTACTCAATCTCGAATACTTGATCGATGACTTTATCAGTTTTTTTTAGAAGCTTTAAGTCAAGAGCTTGTTTAAAATAATGTAGTAAATGTTAATGGCATGAATTAATATCTTAATGTTGATAAAATCTAAATATCTTAATATTAATATAATAAAGTCCATTTGCAAATTAAATTAACTTGCAGAATAGTTAAAAAATAAGTAAACTGCATAATTAAATAATCTACAAGAAAAATATAAATCTATCATTAAAAACTCATTCCAATATATCAGTGTGTCTTACATAATGTAACTAACTACTCACACATTATATTTGATATATAAATTAATTAAGAAATTTATTACATTCTCATACATTAAAAATTTCATGCAATCACATATATTTACATATACATATATGTTATATATTAAATATAATGTGTGAGTAGTTATTTGCATTATGTATAATAGGTTGAAATACCGGAATAAATTTTTTAATGATAGATTTATGAAGTGCAATTATTTCAGAATTAAAATGATGAAATGACTTTATTTTAAGTTTTAATTATAAAAAGATAATAAATTCTTGTAAAGCAAATGAATCGTTTCCAATGCAGAGCTGTGGATTCAAAACTCAAATGCGCATCTAATTGATACTGTCCAGATTTTTCAATTTATATTTGTAGCTAAATTTTTCAATTCCTACAAAAAATTCATAAATTCACATATATATTATATATTAAATATAATGTGTGAGTAGTTAGTTGCATTATATATAACATATTGAGATATTGGAATGATTTTTTAATGATAGATTTATGAAGTGTAAGCTTCAATCACATAAAATAAATGTTGAACAGGTCCTGTCATGGCTCAATTTGTTAAAACTTAGTTGGAAACTGAGCTTTGCACTTGCCCTTGATTGATGAAGCTCTATTGATGATTGTAAACTTTCTGAAAGTTGGGATGGTTTATATCCACACGAACTTTGTCATCTATTTTGAACATTATTGAACATTTTCCATTTTCATAATTCGATGCATATTTTTAAATTCTATTCTTAAAATAAATATTATGTCAAATTTTTCTGTAAAGTTAAAAATTAGTGCCGATTGTATTGTAAAATTATTCGTTTAGTAACTATTAATCTGCTTTAAATGAAATGAATTTTAATTTTCAAAATTTTATTTGTTTCAATAAATACAATTCTATGAAATAGTTGATTGGATTAGTGAATCTATAATAATTCACTAATAATTAATAATGCAATCTCTAATTTTTGTAAATGTAATCTCTGTGAATATGTTAATGTAATCTGTTAATATGTTGATAATGTAATTTTTAATTTTAAAGTGTGTTTGTTTGAGAAACAAACACATTAAATTTTTTTATTATATCCAATAGATATTGCATTATAAATATTTTTAAAAATCTTAAAATCAACAATCATCTACGAAATTTAATAAAAACTAATATTAAATACTTGAATATTTTAAATACATATAAATCAGCATAATAATTTTGTCAACTCATTTCGAAACAGATTTCAAAAGTTTTCTAAAACCATTTATTTTAACTATTATTTTTTTTCTACCTTTAAGAGTTTTTATGTTGGTATTTGATAAAAAAAAATAACGCTGTAAAATACTACACGCAAAAAACTTTTTTTTAAAATCACATGCTAAATTAATTTATTTGTGCTCGGATACAAAGGATTTATTCTTTAAAACATTTTTAATTTAATTTCAAAAACATCCATAAAAATTATTCATGGTGTTTTCCTGTCAAATATTTATATTTTATATTTCTTACATATAATTATTGAAAGACAATGTGAAATCTGAGCACAGTTTATATGTTTAAGAATTCTCCACCAAAATAAATTAACTAAATCATATAAAGCTTTTAAAAACTTCATTGTATTAATCATTCTTCAAATCATGCATTAATTTTTGCTGACATTAAGCTGGTTACAGTGTTTCTAAAATCCAAATTTTACTGATATTTTCTCTGATGTCAAAATTATGCTATATGAAGTATTCATTAACTTAAAACGAAAACTACTTTTGTGCAAATGATTTGTACACTTATGCAAATATTTTGTAGAAGATAAATATATATATGTAAGAAAATGTATGAAATACAAGCATATATGTTTTTAATAAAAATTATGTTATAGCTGTCATGTAGCAACTTAACTATTCATACATTTTGTAAACTAAATCTTTTGATAATATATATAGCAGTTTAATCTTTTAAATAGATTAAAAGTTAGGGCAGTATATGTCTGTAGTCTTAATTCAATTTTGTTCATGAATGCATATTAAATTATTTACTAAAATAAATAAGCGATGTTTAGCTGCCATATATTTTAAAATTTGTTAAGGCAGAACTGCAACACATAACACACACAAGAAAACATTTATTACAAATATTTTTGAAATCATCTTAAAAACATATTTGTATAAGGGTCTTTGTTGCCCTCTGCACTTCCTGGAATTCTTTACTCGACTTTCCCACCATCTGCACTGCCTGGAACTCTTCTCTCTACTGTTGTACACTCCCTTTTTCCTTTCCTCCTCTCCCATTGTAGGCTCCAAAGTTGCAAAGTTGCCAAAAAACACGCCAAGTTCAAAGTCCAACATAAGGATCAACAGTGCTTGAAAAGAGAATTTATCATCTTCCAGTTCAAGGTTATAGCTTTATGTGGGAATGTATGATAGATACTTACTAATAATGTTTAAAATCTTCATTTTAAATTGATCTATAAAACGAGCACAAGTAAAATTCATACCGTAGAAGAGATGGTAATGCAAGTGTTTTAATGTCTTCCATCTGACATTGTGTAACTATGAATGACTCTTCCAACTGCCTGTTTTACATTATTTCAGCGATTTATTAAAACAGATTATGTGTGGTCTTTTTTTTAACCATATTAATTTGTATATCGACAAACAAGTTATATAATTATAAAACATATGTATTTGGAAGTTCTACACATGGTGTAATCTTTGTTAAATAAGTTTAAACGTTTTCTACTTCATAAATATTTAATGATTTAAAAAGATACTTTTAATTAATGTTGAGATGATATGTCTAGTTTTATTAGGTCTTCTGTATAAATTCTAAGCATTGTATAATTAAAAGAATAAAAGTATTTAAGGGGGTGTTCAGTACATTCTACAACGAGAATGTTACACTGATCCATTTTGATATATCTTTCCTCAGATGGTACTATAAATAGAATAATGAATTTTTCTGTGCATTAAATACACATTCAATATTATATTGGAAGGATCTTTTCAGAAATTATTCATTTGAACTTTAAAAAAAAAAAATTTTTTTACCAGATGGAACTTGAGAATTCTATAAAATTACCATTTTCTATATAACTAAAATTGATGTAAATCAAATATTCCACAAATATTAGAAAAAGCTTATTTCATTATAGTAGATACATTTATAGAAAAAATTTTAAACTATGCATACCATAGTTTTGTCGAAAAGTACATAGAAATTTTGAAAATCAATGTTTTGAAAAAATTACATTTAAAAAATTACGTTACTAAAACATTCTAGCTTCATGTCCGATATTTTTCTTATTTTTTTGAGTATATTATCTTATCCCTTACCTCTTTTAACATAAATTTCTTGCTTTTTATTTTAATTTGCAAACTATTATTGTATTTTTCTGTTACAAATCGAATTCTATTCAGTTCTTGTCAGTTTGTCTTTTTTTTTTTTTTTTAAATTTGTTCTTTTTATGATTTTTGAATTGAAAATATACAATAGAATCTTTTCCAAATAAGAGAATATCAATTTTCAGTAGATTTGTTATTGATACGATGAATTACACATTATTAATACTCTTAATGGCGCAATATACCATAATGAATTATTATTAATAATTGATACTCTAAATATGAGATTATTAATATTCTTGTTAGGATTCTGGATGTTTCTGTATTAAACACTTCCTAAAAGATCTGGGTATCAGAAATTATCTAATATTTTTAATATAACATCCATAAGTCGAATAAAAGCGGTTTTTGATGTTTATAAATTTTTCCCTGGATTCTTTTTTCACCTGATAAATATAAAATAATCCAAAACAGTGGATGTTGCCCACAAAATGTTTGCTTGTTTCCATTCCTGAAATTTAATTTTAATGCACTTTTTATAAATTTTTTTTTTTCAAATGTAACACATAATTAGAAAGACACTGAAGTGGAGATTATTTCTCAACTGTAATCTAGGTCAGGGATAGCCACCTTTTTTATGTCTACCATCCACTTTTGTATCTCTGTTAGTAGTCAAATTTTCTAACATTTCTGATAGTAATGGTGATTTGTAAAGTTAGAAAATAATTTTACTTTATAAAATTTATAAAGCAGAGTTACAGCAAGTTAAAGCATGGAATAATAATTACTTATCAAATACTTTATGTTGGACTTTTGCTATGTTTTGCTAATTATCTAAAAGTTTTATCATATCATTCATAAGTTGTATAAAAGAATATCAATATTTCCCAAGATTTTTTCAACTAATAATAATAAAATGATCCAAAACAATGGATGTTATTCTCAAAATGTCCGCTTGTTTCAATTTCTTAAATTTAATTTTAATGCAATTTTTATTAAAATTTTGTCAAAAGTAACAAGCAGTTAGAAAAGAATTTAAATGGAGATTATTTCTCAATAATATTCTATCAACATCGGCTTTTTTAACCATTTAGGGCAAGGATAGTCCTCTTTTTATACCTACCTCCCACTTTTGTATCTGTTAGTAGTAAAAGTTTCTAACCGATCACTTATTCCTCAGTAATGTTGATTTATAAAGTTAGAAACTAATTTTACTTTATAAAATGTATAAAGCACAATTACAGCAATTAAAGCATATAATTATAATTACGTACCGAATATTTTATGTTGGACTTTTGCCAAGTTTGGCGGAATATTAAACAACTTATTGTAGCTAAATCTTTTTTTCAGAGCTTCGTGTATCTGAGATTTTAAAATAATCCCACTGATTTTCCCATTTAAATCCTTTTTTTATCATTATAAATTATGTAACATGATTGTCCGTCAAGCCTCTGTCATATTTGTATACATAAAACCAAGAAGTCTGATGAAATCTGCCAACTAAAAGGAATCATTCTTTATAAATTTTAACTTTTGACACAGATGGATCTCATTATTATTTACAAAAAAATGCTGTGAAAATTGTTCAAACAATTATTTAAAAAAAGTTGAAATTGAATTTTTTTAAAATTCAATTAAATTTAAAAAAAAAGGAAAGTGCTTCAGCATTGGACAAAATCCCTACCGTACACCATAAAAGATGGAACATCCCCAAGTGGACGGTAGGGACCAGGTTGACTACCACTGATCTAGGGTATTGATTCAACTATGGGTAGTTTTTTTTTTTTTTTTTTTTTTTTTTGTAAATTAATATTTCAAATAAAAAAAGTAACTCACACAAAATATTATTCACATAATATTTTTGTCTTTGTTGGCTATGCAACAAATGTTCTCCCATTTTAATCTCGATTTCTGAACAACAACATAACTATATATTACACCTTAAGATTTGAAATTAATCATATGGATAAATTCATCTACTTTTTTTTTATAAAAATATGTCTAGAAACATATTTTTGCTACTATATTATAATAAGCTTTGCTAATGCATTTTTTGAATCTAAATTTGTTATGAAAGATCTAGCAAACATTTTAAAATCTTTTAAGCCAGTACACACTGAATGCTATAAAAAAATGTGCTGAATAAACTATAACCGTATACCAGACTTTTTTGTGCATAAAATTATTTCTGAAAATTATAAATGATTCCCATTATTAATGGTTTAAAAATTATACTTTTAATTATACTTTAATGATACTTTTAATTATATTTTAATTATACTTTAATTATACTTATACTTTTAATTACACTTTAAAGATACGTTTATTTATACTTTATGATAGTTTTAATTATAAATTAATTATACTTTAATGATACTTTTAAATTTGTTTCTTAATTGTTAACGTAAGAGAAACATTTATCTATTTAACAGAAGTGAGACAAACTTTTCTTTAACAATTTTATTATTACATAAATTTTCATTTGGAATTTAAACTATTTTCAATTAATTTGTTAAGCTGTTTTCATTTATAACCAGAAAAAAATGTTTAATTCCTTTTTCCACGTTAAATTAAATCATTTTAAAAAATCATTCTTATTTCACTACAAATAAGATTTCTTCATAATTTAATCATTACAGTATTTCTTTTTTTTATTCAAGAATCAATAAAGTCAACGTGTTTCTATAATGATGCTGGTGAAATTTAAATTTTATTTTATTTTTCAAAGTATGTTTTAATCTGGGTAAATTATGTACTAATGTTTTATTTCTTTCCAAAATAGAATTCAAATTTAAACACAATTTATACATATTTCTTTTTAATTTAATTTTTAGTTTAAACTGTATTTTTATTACTTTTATTCATTATTTGTATTTTATCTGCATTTTTTTATTATTATTTAAAGCTTACTTTCACCGAATATCTCTCTCTGTTTTGTGATACAAATGGCTGCTCTTAAAATTATTTTCGAAAATTTCATTGTTTTACATAATAGTTAAATTTGATTTATAATAATTATAACGAATAATATTTTCTTAATTATTAATCGCAAATGGTAATCTTCAAAAGGAAAATTGGAGAAATAAATTGATCTCAAATTTAAATCAAAATCTATTAATAATTTAAATCTATTTAAATGAAGCTTACCTTTTTTAGAAGTGTAGAATTCATTTTATGTTTAATTTAAACAGTAATTTTATTACTTTCATACATTATTTGTTTTTAGTTGATTTTTTTTTATCATTATTTAACGCATACTTTCACCGAATATATCTGTCTGTTTTATGATACAAATAGCTTCTCTTAAAATAAATTTCCACAATTTCATTGTTTTATGTATAAGTTAACTTTGATTTATAATACTTATATAGAATAATATTTTCTTAATTATTAATCACAAATGGTAATCTTCCAGAACAAAATTAAGTGAAATAAATTGCTCTCAATTAAATGGAGCTTACCTTTTTTTAGAAGGGTAATTAAATGTTAATTAATGTAGCCAATCCAATTGTGAAACTAAATAACATAAATTCCCTGAAGATATATTTATTCTTCCATAAAAAACAGCAAAGAAAGTGTATCTCATTAAATACCAATGTATAATTGTAAATATGTATTTCCAGTATTTATGATTCTTTTTTATTTTATCATTATTTATCTTAAATGCAGTTTAATTTCTCTGGTTAAGAAATAAAAGAAAATAAATAAAGCTCTTTAAATTTTAATTACGTTAATTACCATATAATGAATATTTATATGTTTACTTAATTTCGCTTTAAGTTAGAAAAATAAAAAAAGGATTTTCAAATGTTGCTGTTGTGATAATTAAATGTTTCTTAAAATTGTAATTAAAAAAGAGTAAATTATAATGTGTTCTAAACATTAATGTTAATTAGCACTAAATAGGGATAAACAAATATTAAATAAATTATATTTTAATTACAGTTCTTTCTTAGGAGTTACTTTAAGTATTTAATAAAATCTATTTTAAAAATGCTTTTTAAAAATTTAAAAAATACAAATTTAGAGTAAAAGCTTATTATTAATTCTTTTAATACTTATAATGAGTTAAATTAATTGAAAAACTTCTTCAATTAAAATACAGAAATCTATTTTTAAATAAATGATTCATAAAATAAATTTTCGATTTTATGAGAAGGCCTGCGTATTGGAAAACATATACATATAACTATAAATATGTAAATCTATTTAAAAATATTTTACTGAAATAAATAAAAGATTTAAATATTTCAAATTATTATAACAAAAATTATTTCAATTATTTCCGTAAAATTGCAATAACCAAGTAATTTTATTGAAATACTTGATAGTGTTAAAAAAAAGCACAAAACCAAACTAAACTAAAATGGGTCTTTCTTTAATCTTACTTTAATTAATAATTCCTTTAGCTATTACTAATTATTATAACACATATTATTCGCATTATTTCTGCAAAATTGCTATAATTAAGCAATTTTATTAAAATATCTGATTGTGTTAGAAAAAAGCACAACAACTAGAAATTAAAATGGGTCTATCATTTAAAATAAATTTAATTAATTTATTTAAGTCAAAATGATATTTCATAATGAACATTGTAGAAATTAACATTTAAAACTCATATTTTTTGGTATTTCACTAAGAAATTTACAACAATAGCAAAATGTGTTAATTAAATCTACAATACAAAATTATAATTTCATAATTAACATTGTAGAAAACCACATTCAAATGAAATATACAAACTCATATTGTTTTTTAGTTCATTCACAAACATTGTTTTTTTTTATGTGCGGAAAACTATACATTTATTAAGTGTCTAAACATTGCCTTCGATATCACTGATTCATTATCCATTGAACAGTGGCAATAAAATGAAATGTTACCTGCTTATATAGATTTAATCAGAAGGGGTCTATAAACTGCTGGATTGTAACGCACCATTAGGGGTGAGAGACTTGACCTTGGGGGAGCCACCGCTTCTCACAGTTTCCGTGTGAGTCACCTGCAAGGTGCTGGTGAAGCTTTGATTCTTCGTCCTACGGAACCCGCAGAACATGTGCAGGAACATCTTCTTGAACTTCTGACCGAAGATGCAGTAGATGACGAAGTTGATGGAGGAGTTGAAGGTCACAAGAAGGTTCGAGACTCGCACCAGGGCTGGCACAAACAGGTCGAACAGTTCCAGAATGTTGATGAGCAGCGCCAGTATGTTGCAGACGAAGAAGATGGACACGACGCAGATGAGCATCATGGCCAATCCTATCTCCTTCTCTTCCCTGCGAGTCAAGAGTTGACGATCCTTGTTGGCGTGTTGCACTGCTCTCCATATGAAGATATTCAGCACAGCCAGGGCAAGAAAAGGTATGAAGTACATGACGAAGAGATATAGCCAGATGTAGTACACTTTGTAGTAGAGTTTGTTCATTCTGAACTCGCTGGGCTTGGCCATGTAGACGCTGCCGTTAGACACAGGATCCATCACCTCAGTGACGTTTATCTCCCAGAATCTGGGTATGTTGTAGCAGACAGCGAATATCACTATAAGCAGGTTGAAGATCCTAGCCCTCCTATAGGTGCACAGGAATCTTGCCTTGAGAGGGTGACAAACTGCAACGTACCTCTCGACTGTCACTCCAACTGTTGTCCAAACTGACCCTGTCTGTGCGATGAGCCCGACGGGATATGCCACCATCACCACAAAGGGAAAAACCTCGAAGGTGTACCTGTAGAGAATGGCCATTTTGTAGCCCAGTTTGTGTAGTCCCAGCATAGTGACAGAAGATATCAGGACAATGGTGTCGAAAAAGGCAAGTCCTTGAAGACCACAGTTGACTGACGATCTCATCTCGGGTTTGGATAATATTATCAAGGATATTACATTGCCGATGATACCCATGAATCCCAATAAAGTCAGTATGACACCTTCTGTGACGAATTCGAACATGGTTATGTCCGGTATGGCGATAGTAATGTTGTCGAAGATGTAAGTTGAATTATCCTCCATTGTTTTAGTTTGTTTTGTAAAGCAATTTCAATCACTTATAGAATGAGTTACAAAACTCCTGTCGTAATATTAAAATCTTCATACTAGATCGACAGATTAGTAGTCCAACTTATGCAGAAATCAAGCACCATATTTGAAAAGATAAAACAAGCACTGACAAAGAACAATCGAAAAGATTTATTTGCGAAAAAACTAAATGAGGAAAAGTTTGTTTTCCAGTTCAAATTGCAAAGCTAGTTTAATATACCTTAGTAGGCTTTTAAGAAGATTTACTTTAACCAATTATGATCGATGTTTCTAAATGAGAATTTATTAAATGATTAAATTTAGCTATCTTAACAAAGCATTGAATGGAAGAAGAATACATTCTAATGTGTTAATGAGACTAGAAATTTATTTTAATTTTTAAAATATTTTTATAAATTTTAAAGAGTGATTAAAGCACAAATAAAATTTATTTTTGCGATATATTTGCAACATCATCTATTATAATTTCCAATTAATTTTTTAATAATTTATGTAATGAGTTTTACTGTTGACTAACAATTCGCAAATCATGTAGTTTTTGATATTCTATACAATCGCTATGCATTGAAAGATTATGCATTATTATCAGTACAGTGAAAAAGTTACAGTATGCTACTTTGCGCACAATAAATAATGTCCAAATAAATTTTTACATATCAGAATTAAACTATAATCAGAATGTTCTATAGAATTCGTTTTGTGACCAAATTTCTTGAACTGAACGACTGAACGAACTGAATGAAACTGAGCAACTAATCAGTGCTTTGTACTTTAAGGAGCTCGATACTGAAATGTTTCATTTACTACAACATTAACAGACAAGATTTGATTAAAATGATTTACATATTTAATCCTAACTGATGATATCTGGGAAAAAAATCACATAAAATCTTATCACCGTATTGAAATATTCTTAAAATAAGACAATTATTTTTGATACTTTTCAAAGCAGTAGCATTTAATAATATATGAATCACAACAGTCTTTGATAGGATATCATCTTGTGTCATAAAATATGCAGTAATGCATGCTATGCGTCAACAATATTTTATTTTTATTCAAGACTCCTAAATAGTCCAACTTTTATATTTCAGTAGTCTAAAGTTATTTTTTAATGAGTCTAAAGTTTAATTTGATGTTTTTTGTACGTTACTAAATCACCATAACATACCGCACATATAATCCACTATTCCATACGGCAAATCACATACTTTCATAGATCAATCCTTCAAGGAATATAATTCCAACACAACTTTCAGGATATCTTCCAATTTTTAAATTTAATAAGTAAAAATTGTCCACTAAAAATTTAAGTATAGAGAAGTATTATTTATCTCTTAAATTTTTTTTTTTTAGATTTTTGCATATGTTATTAGCAACGGAAATCTGCAGAGGATCCACAAGTGCCCGAAAACGGGAAAAACTGGAACGAGTAACTCCGGAGTCAGCTTTTCGTCTGCTTGCGGGAGAAACGCGCAAAGCGTGGGATCCCCTAGGAGGGGGCGCTGTTGTCGCAAAACTTTTGGGGGACCGAGGAGAGATCGGGAGAGAGAATCTGAAAATGGTCCGAACCGTTTGTTGAACATTATTTTTAGCTCGTTCTTCGCTTAGAGAAAAGATTCAGACCCCCAATTTAAGAAAAACGTTCAATCTCATTTTTGCTCATAATTAGGGATGTTTCACATGTTCTAATGTTCTTATAACATTCTTTTTATTAAAACAATTTTTTTTTAAGTCGTGCAGTAGTTAATGTTTTACCCATAAAATTATTGGTATTGCTTTCGAAAGAGAAGTTTTCCATTTCCTTAGTCAATTTTTTGTCCTTGAACACTTTCAACGTTTCTTATTGGTTATTCAAATGTTTTTTTAAATTTCTTCCACAATTCTAATTTTCTTAACAATTCCAAATTTTTTTATTAAAATAGGATTTTTTTTTCAGGTTGTGCAGTAATTAATTTTTATCCATAAAATATGGATAAAAATAGAATTGATAGTTTAATAGTTTTGGATAGCGGAGTTTTTCGTTTCATTGATCAATGTTTTGTCCTTTCAACGTTTCTTCTTAGTTATTTTTTTAAACTTCTTTCAAGCTATTCTCATTGGTTATTTTTGTAAAAATTTCTTTCAATCTATTCTTATTGATTATTTTTTTAAAATTTCTTTCAATCTATTTTCATTTGTTATTTTTGTAAAAATTTCTTTAAAGCTATTCTGTTTGGTTATTTTTTAAAAATTTCTTTAAAGCTATTCTTATTGGTGTATTTAAATTTCTTTCAAAACTAAACAATTATGTAATTAAACTATTAAATCAAGTAAAATAGTTTTAAAAGATCGTCTGGAGAAAATAAAGATTTTTATTTCAAAGGGATTTTTCAAGAAAAGAAAATCCTTTGGAATTCTATAGTTTTTTAATAATTTTTTTTTAATATTGCTGTTCTGTGTTTTGTTCTTACATTAAATTACATTACATTTTATATTTATTCTATTTTTAGTAGGCATCAAATTACTTATTTTAATTATTTACTTATATTACTTGATTCTGAGAAATTGCAGATATTTGTAGAACTGTAATTAAACTGAATTATCACAGAAACGACAAATATGTTGCAAGTTCAGCGTCATTCAGAATGAATCACGTGAACACCTGTCACATTAAACGTGTAATCCCTATTAAAAACAACATATAATATCAGGACTTATTTGCTGTCCTATGTCTGTCTTCGCAACAAACAGAAATGTATTCGCTTTTACGTTCATTCGTTTTTGTCTTTTATATCTGGTACATATCTACACATCTTCAATGAATTTCTTTCAAGCTTTCGAATAACTTGAGCTCAAAATAAAGATATATATTTCAATTCATAGAAAATAACGGGCAAGTTTTTTTTAGAGAAATTTTTCACACTATAAATTTGGTCATCAACTTTGAAATTTTATTACTCACTTAATAATTTTAAAAATATTTCCTTTTGATACAAATGAAGAGTATCATTTGATCATCATTTTGATATAAATGAAGAGTATCATTTGCTCATCATTTTGATACAAATGAAGAGTATCATTTGCTCATCATTTTGATACAAATGAAGAGTATCATTTGATCATCATTTTGATACAAATGAAGAGTATCATTTGATCATCATTTTGATACAAATGAAGAGTATCATTTGCTCATCATTTTGATACAAATGAAGAGTATCATTTGATCATCATTTTGATACAAATGAAGAGTATCATTTGCTCATCATTTTGATACAAATGAAGAGTATCATTTGCTCATCATTTTGATACAAATGAAGAGTATCATTTGATCATCATTTTGATACAAATGAAGAGTATCATTTGATCATCATTTTTATACAAATGAAGAGTATCATTTGATCATCATTTTGATACAAATGAAGAGTATCATTTGATCATCATTTTGATACAAATGAAGAGTATCATTTGGTCATCATTTTGATACAAATGAAGTGTAGATTTTTTGAGTTTAAAAAAAAAAAAAAAAACCTAAATTAAACTGGAAGAAAAAAAAATCTTAAATTCAAGATGTATTATCAGATTATTTTTATACAAAAAAATTCCCTTTTTTCGTTTATTACCGATAAAATTATGGGTAGCGTTTTGGTGAAAAGGGTTTTCCTTTTTTTTTGAACACTTTTTTATGTCTTCGATCAGTTTTCGCTTCCTTGATAATTTTTTTTTGTCCTTGATAACTTTTTTTTTCTTCTTGATCAGTTTTTCGTTTCTTTAGCCACTTTCAACATTTTTTAATGGTTTATTTTTTTTAAATTTCTTTCACAATCTATTCTAATTGGCTCATTAAAATTTCTTGCTGGAGTTTTTTATACATAATATTTTTTTATCACGAGGCTAATAATTACATAACTAAATAATGTAAAATTGTCTAAAAGAACGTCTGTTGAAAGCAAAGACAATTTAATTTAAATGTGAAAATGAAATTTTTCGTGAAAAGAAAAATCTTTGGAGATTTTAATAGTTTTTCAATTCCTACTAATAGTTCACACTCTCCCTATATATATCTTGTTCACATTTTCAATCGTTCATAAAATACTTTGTATTCATCCACTCAAGTTCAAATACATTTTTTAAGCTTGTAGTGGATGACACTGGATGTTAATACAGTTTTTTCATATATTAATTCATTAATTAAATTTAATTAATTAATTTTTGATTTTTTTTTAAATTTAAGTTGCATGTATCTAATAATAGATGGCGCCAGATGTAAGAGGAAAATTTCAACTTTATTTGTAAAGGATTTTTCTGCAATATAGTGAAAAAAATTAGGAATTGACTTTAAAAAAAAAAATGTTATATTACTTGTTTATTATTTTTTTAAGATTACTGTTATGCATTTTGTTCTTGCATTAAATTCTAAATGTAACCAGCATATCGGATCAGCTGATTATTTATTTTTTATTTATTTCTATTTTTTAATATTTATCAACTTACTTATTTTTCTTATCTACTTACTGTATTACTTGATTCTGAGAAGTAGGAACTGCATATATTTTTTTGAAATTGTAATTAAAGTGAATTGCAGCAGGAATGATAAATGTATTGCAGATTCAGCGTTATTAAGAATGGATCGCGGGATACACCTGCCACCTTAAATCCATATTGTGCAACCCCGATTTAAAACTGCGGGTAATGTCAGGTTATTATCCTATGTCTATCCTCGCAACTAACAGAAAAGTGTTTGACTTTTACATTCATTGGCTCCATATCTTGAGTAGACCGGGACCTATTTTTAAAGTGGATTCCGAACCACTACAAACAACCATGGCACCGCCGGGACTCGAACCCGAAAACCTATGGTACCGAGCGCCAGAGCGCTAGCCACTCTGCCATTCAGGCCCCTGAGATAAGATTTTCCTTTCCTTCAACTTTTTTTATGTCTTTGATCAGTTTTCGTTTCCTTGATAACTTTTTTTTTGCCCTTGATCAATTTTTTTTTTGTCTCTGACCACTTTCAACTGTTCTTATTATTGGGTTTCTTTTCAGCTTCTTTCACAAGCAATTCTAATTAGTTTATTAAAATGTCTTTCATTGAGTTTTTTTATGCATAATATTTTTAATTTATTTCACGAGATATCACGAGTTTTTTTACATGGTATTTATTTAATTTTTTTCCGCGTGTTATTTTTTTTTTTTTTTTTTATTATTATTTCCAATGGCAGATTATGAACAGTTACAGCAAAAAAGGAACAACGAAAGAAAAAAAACATACAACATACAACAACAACAAAATAATACAACAAAACATGCTGAAACAGAGTTCATTAATCTAACAGTAATGCCAAGTTGCAGATCTCTTAGCCACTAAAAAGTGTTACCAGGTGCACCACGGGGAGGTAGATCTGCGCACTATCTTTTGCGTGTTATTAATTAGATAATTAAATAATGTAAAATTGTTTTAAAAGATCGTTTAGGAAAGCAAAAAACAATTTTATTTCTAAGTGTAAATGAGATTTTTCAAGAAAAGAAAATCAATTAAAATTTTCTAATTTTTTTTAAGATTGCTGTTATGCGATTTGTTCCTACATTAAATTCTAAATTTTAACAGGGTACCTGTATATCATGCCAGCTGATTATTTACTTTGTTGGGAATAAGTTATCTGTTTCTATTTTCATTATTTCTTTTCAAATTTGTATATATTGTTTAATATGTACACAATTTAGTGAGTTTTCATAGATGAAAATTACGGTGCTTTATCTTCATAAACTTGACCTGTCATTTCAAATTTATATTCTTAACTCTATGGTGTCTAAATTAATATATATAATACTACTGTAAGTCTAAATTAGTATGTATAATACTACTGTAAGTATCAGTTAGTACATATTAGTATAATATATCATATGTTAATTGTTTCCTCTATCGTATCTAAATTAGTATAATATATTAAATATTAATTCTTACATCTATGGCTCTAAATTAGTATGTATTTAAATTAGTAATATATATATCATATATTAATTGTTACTTCTATCGTATCTAAATTCGTATTTATATTAATACTGTAAGTCGAAATTAGCATGTACTTAGATTAGAATAATATATCAAATATTAATTCTTACCTCTAAGGCGTCTAAATTAGTATGTATAATGCTACTGTAAGTATAAATTAGTATGTATAATACTACTCTATGTGCCAGTTAGTGCATATCTAAATTAGTATAATATATCATATGTTAATTGTTTCCTCTATCGTATTTAAATTAGTATAATGTATTAAATATTAATTCTTACATCTATGGCTCTAAATTAGTATGTATTTAAATTAGTAATATACATATCATATATTAATTGTTACCTCTATCGTATCTAAATTCGTATTTATATTAATACTGTAATTCGAAATTAGCATGTATCTAAATTAGTATAATATATCAAATATTAATACTTACCTCTAAGGCGTCTAAATTAGTATAATATATCAAAGATTAATACTTACCTCTAAGGCGTCTAAATTAGTATAATATATCAAATATTAATACTTACCTCTAAGGCGTCTAAATTAGTATGTATAATGCTACTGTAAGTCTAAATTAGTCTGCATATAAATTAGTATAATGTATCAGATATTAAATCTTACTTCTATGGTGTCTAAAAGTCAAGTAAGAAATTTTTTGACAATTGCGACAGGAAAAATACAGAAAAAGGAAAATAAAATATAGACTTATTTAATTATTTTGGATTTCTGATTAGTATCTTTATTAATTAATTATAAACAAGTATAAATTAGACAGATAGTGCACATTAAAATTATACGTTAAAAAATTGCAACAATCAGGTTGCAATACATTTAATCATCTGTATTTTGAAATTTATAATAATTAAGTTAGTAATAACATCACAATAATTCTAATTATTCCTAATATTTACTCAACGGAATTATTATGCTAATTTCGCTGCATTTGCGGTCACAATTTGACTTAAAAAAATAATCCATTGCAATTGCTATAATATTACTGCGCAAACAAATTAAATTCTACAAAATTGTATATCTTATGTAAACCTGACCCCCAACTATACTGTGAGGTAAAAACTAAGGAAATTAAGGTTCGAGAATAAACAGACCGTGAGTTTCTATTCTATCACATTATCATATAGATTAAAACAACATATTACCTGAAAATGTTAGGCATAAAAGAGCATCATGTTAGCTACCAAATAGTGTTGTTGGAAATAAAATATTGTGTAGCATAAGTTTATGCACTATGAAGATTTTTTTTAAAACATTTAATATACTAATGGAAATTTATAATGGTTTCAGATACCTAAATCCGCTTGAATTAATTTAGTAAAACAATTTACTGTAGGAAACAAATGTAAATATTTATATTTCAGTAAAAATATTTCTTCAGAGTATATTTTTCGAAGCTGCAGAATAAAGACTTATTTTTTTTGTATAATTTAATCAATATGAAAGTTCTGACACTTAACCTTTAATTCCTTTACGTACTTTTTCATTTCCAAAACATTACGCATCTAATTTTACTGCGACGGGTAAATATTTGTGTGTTAATCTATTGCACTGAGAAATGTAATGCTTAAAAAATATCATTTTCAAAATACCTATCAGTTGTTATGATTTGCATTACAGTTTTTGATTATAATAATTGTCATTGTTTACTTTCATGCAAAATAGCATTGGATAATAACATAATGATTCATAGTAAAATTCATTAAAAAAAAAAAAAAAAAACGAAAATGCAATTATGCCTTTCTATCGTACATGCCAGTGGCTCTCGAAGGGTGGGCCCTGAGGCATTTTAGAGAAATATGTGCTCATATATAAAAATAAATATTGCAACTTCTCGACGTATACTGGATCTATAATCTATCTAGATCTATAATAAGAAGAGGGCCACTTTCATGTACATGGGAACACTTAAATTTCTATTCTTTACATTTTTTTATTTTATTTCTAATTTTTACGAAAATTTATATTTTTTATTTTTTCCATTTTTTCCTATGTCTACAGCATTATACACACACACACACACACATATATATATATATATAAAGAACTTTACAAAAAATGAAAAATAAAGAATTAAATTTGATTTACAAATGCAGTTCACTCCAAGGACGGAGATTCTAAGAGTTCTTGAATCTACGACGAATTTTAAACATGTGGTCTGCGGCAGACCTTAATTATAACACGGCGGGATACACGGCACCACAAGGGCCTTACTTTGGAAACAGGCCGAAACTCCGACCTGTTCTGTCAATTTCAGAAAAAGAGAAAAACAATGCTTCTTGTCGACTCCTCGCAGCACACTCTTTTTCTCCTTCTCCAAAAATCCCTTTTTAAATCCATCGAAAGGTAGGGTCAGCTTCCCACAATTGTCATTGGAATGGGAACTACCTCAACCCATGATCTTTCACCAATCACAATGGAGCAACTCATGACGTAATTCGTATCCCGTCTGTAATTGTTTCTACCTGTGAAGGTCAAACAGGTAATCGCTAATTTCATGAGGTCTCATTATCCATGACATTGATCATCTGTTAACATATTTGAGTGGCTGATTGTTCTCATTAGTACGAGATACTAATTGAATGTAAATATAAATAAAACTGCTTATCTGCTATGAATTAATGAATAAAGCTGCTATGAATAAAATTTATGTAATTGGAACTTTTAATATTATATTGTCGATTAATAATTGATTTAATATTATTTGAGTCGAATACAAATTTGTTTTGCACTCTTTATTGAAATAAAATTTTCATTTTCCTTTGGGAACTTTTCATTTTGTGACAAGCTCTAATTGATGTTTTTTTAATGATTACCATCATCACTGTTATAAAAAACACCATAATTTCATCATTTTATTAAGATTCTCATATGTACCACCTATATAGTAAAAAAGAATTGTAGAGAAACAACATAAACTATGCAAAACAATTGTATGAGATTCTTAAGGTTTTGCAAAAAAAATTTCTTGTATTTTAAAATGCAGAAATAGTTTATTAGTAACAGAGAGAGATATCTTCAGTTTCTTAGGTAAAGAAAGAATTAAAACATTTCGCAAAAACAATTTGTAATTTTTGTATGAGTAATGATTTTATTAATAATATTTTATCAGAAATGATGAATTAATTTTTTGCCTGACTTTAACCTAATTGTGCTTTGTTAATTGTGCTAACTTTTAATTACTTTTGTTTAAGGGGAGACGGATGCTAATTTTTTTATTATGATTTAAGTAGTCATAATTTAATCATTTGTAATGTAATGTTAATGAAATGTTTTATCATTACGTTGCATGCAATAGTGTTGTACGAAAATGAATAATAAACTAAAATATTAATTACAAAAAAATAATGATTACTCGAAATAAAAATAGTTTTTCAATATATATTAATATTGGTTCAGTTTGGTGTATAACTGAACCAATATTTTTTAAGTATTCTAAACATTATTTAAACTATTAAACTATAAAACTATTTTATATACTTATTAATTTAAGCTATTAAACTATTTTGGTGTAATTTGTTACAATCATTTTTACACAAAAAGTTTAAAAAATTGAATATTATATAAAAGCCCTATTTACATATAATATGCTTAAATAAAAGAAAAGTAAACAATTACAAAGTAATTCAACAAAATATTGTTGAATTTCTTTGACATTTATCTTGATTAAGATATAAGGAAAAAAGCAGAGAAACAAATATTTACTCTTAAATATCCAGGAAAGCGATGTTTAAGATATGACAAGCTTTAAAAAAGCATGCAAACCTGAGCAGTATTTTGTCTTTATTTTAGCATGCAAACAGAAAAGCACTGTTATTATTAGAATTTCTGAATAACAGAACGAAATCGCCAATAATAATTGAACTTCTTCAAACCAGTTAGCGTGATATAATATTGAATAGCATTTAGTTTCTCTTTCAAAGCTTTGTTCCGTGCAAAAGTATATAATAAAGAACAAATAAAACAAAAGCGACTGAAAATGAAATAAAGCCCGATAAACTTTAGTTTCAAATTTGAGATTAGAAATGTCTTTCAAAAAACATTGCGTGATTCAAATGTAAACACGCTAAGTTTTTAACCAAATACCGTTACCGTTGCGTACACTATTGGCATGTTCTGAAGTTCTTACAAAAATAAAATATAAATATTTATGGTAAAACAAAAAAAGGAGCAAATGACAGGTGGCGTGAGAAGCCTTGAAAGACATGTATACATTAATTGAAAAACATAATAAACTAATATTTTCGAAACCTATATAAGCTGTTGGTTTTTATGGTCAGAGAAATATGTCTTATTTTTCTATCATAAAATTGAATAATCGAAACTTTGAAAATTTATAACGTTCGCCTACCGTTATAAATAATGGTTCTGCAATTTAAATAGTTGAAACAACAGCTGTATAATACGCCAGAACAATAAGTTTCTCTGCATCAATGAAGTCCTTAAAGAAAGTTACATTCTTTTAGCTTCCAAACCTTGAGAGGTTTTTTTTTGTCCTTTATAGGAACAGAATTTTTCTGGAAAAGGGCACCCTGACTGGAAAATATAATTTAAACACGCATTTCACGTTCATTTTTCCAGTGATGCCACTCGCGAACGTCAAGGGATAAAGAGGGAAAAGTCATGTTTTTCCCTTCCATTTTCCCCCTTTTTCCTCTGAAAACCGAAATGGACCAATGGCGTTAAGGAAAAGTGCACGACTGATCACTTCAACTGACAACTCACTTTTCTGAAGTCCCTGGAAAATAAACTTTTTCCAGATTTTGAAGATCTCCATATTGGCTCGGATGGGTATTTGGTGAAAAATGATGAATCGATATTTATAATATGGAATCATCTGTTTTTCTGACTGTAAACACGCCATTTTTTTTTTCTTGTGTGTGACTGATTAAAAGGTTTAAATTCTGCTTCGATAATTTTGTTGAATATACACATTGCAAATTTTTATGCAGTAGTGATATTTAAATTACATTTAAAAAATTTAAACTAAAACTAGTTATGAAAATAAATTCTAAAAGAATATGTGGTGCTTATAAAGGTTATACTTTTATTTAATTATTTATAAATATCATTAAAATAAGATTAACGCGTAAAATCAAAACAACATGATTTTAGGCAGCTGTTTTCGAAATGGCATCTTTCAGGCGGAGATGTAATGATCGACATTTGTACAGGATGATACCTCTGATAACAAAGGCTTATCATTAAAATGCAGATCCTTCACCTCACAATTAACATTGAAATTTATGCTTAAATCTTAGAAAGCTAAGGGAATTAAATTTCTGGAATTGGAACAACTCTTTGTAAATACGTTTTCTCATTTGTCCGGCACAGTTTTGTTTACGCTCTATGAACAAAATAATTTGCACCAAACAAGAATGCATGTTAATAAGAATTTAATTCCCTAAAATCGTGTTATTTAATTGTTTTCTAAAATGTGTTACTCATTAATTGTAAATTAAAGGAAAAGTGTGAATTTTATTTGAACATCATTTATTATGAAATTTTAAAATGGAATAATAAATATTTTTATTATTTAAAACTGCAGTCATTTACAGTATTTAATGCATATTTTAAAATAAATATGAGAAGTTGTTTTTCCGATGTAAACAGTATACTGTTTTATAGAACTGAAGAATTTTGATTTGTATTTAAAATTTCAAAAATTCGGATTCTATTTTAGAAAACTGTTCCATTCCGATAAATAAATATAGATAGAACGAAATTAATTTTATTCACGAGTGAAAAAATCAAATTCAAACTCAACTTCTATTTCACTGAAAATATACATTTATCTTTTGCTGAATATAATACAAACTTATAAAATATTTTATATTTCTTTTAAGTCAGAAAAATTTCTTTTAGAAAAATATGGCTTAAGTGTTTTTAAACAAGAAAATAGTTATACTATATGAATTGTATTTTGTAGAGAAATTGTTTTTTTTTTTTTTTTTTTTTAGTATTCTTAAACATTTTCGTTGCATATGTTTATAGTACCCATTTTATAGTTCACGTTCATTTTATTCTTAATTTTAAAGTCTAAATGAGCAAAATATTTTACAAGATATAAATACGGAATACTACTTTTTAAAAATAAAGAGATTTCATATTTCTATGCTTGAATATTTTAATTTGGATCTGCCATTATTTTTTTAATTTGTGTTCTTGTTTTTCAAATTCTCAATGTCCTGCGTGTGGGACGGACATCCCATGAGTATCTACTCATGGATGGAAGAAAAGGGACAGCTTCTGTTGCGATGGGGCACCCGTGGGTAAGAAGTCTGACTTGGCTCCGTGTCACTGAAGAAGCAGGGCAGCGCCTTCCGGTAGGACATTTAGTTGGAACTTCTCTTCATTTTCGTATCTTATGAAAGAAAACCTGGAAAACCAAGTAATCCGACTGATGAAGCAAGATGCTGAACATTACAAACACCATCCAGGATCCTCGTGTTTTGAAACAATGTCTACACCAAAGCCGATAGCGGATTGAACCTCAGTCCTAATGCTCACCAGTGGTGCACGTTGCTACTGATACACGAGTTGGGCTTTAATCTTAATTTTTAATTTGAATAATTTGAAGGCTTTTAAATTATTTTGAATATATTTAAATAATTTGAATTGCATTTATTTTAAATTTCATTAATTACGAATTCAATTTTATTTTGCTACATTACAAAACATTACATATTTATGTTCTGTTTGGAATTATAAATAAGAATACATAATCTATGTAGTAAATTTTTTACTCACAAGTCAATTATTATGTGATCCTATTTTTAAAGAAATGTTTACGAGAGCAAATGATGATACTTGTATAAATCAAAATTGACGTAATAAATCTCTTCAACATTCTTTAAAGCAGTCAGTTTAGTAGAAAAGCATTTTGAAAACAAGTGACATTTATGTAAAATCAATCGCTTCTCGAGAATGGCCTACATTTTACAAAAATACTCCCCTAAGGGAAGCAATTTTCACAACTAAGCAGAATAGAGCAGTCAAGCCACTGGCTAATATTTTCTTGCTGTAAAACAGATCGTAAAATTGCGGACGACAATTTAATAGCCGCATTACATTTGCATTGAGTCGGCCAACGCCTTACGTGTTTCGGTATTTCTTACAACTTCTCTTTTCAATTTATGTTGAAGAAGTTTTCTTCACAAAGCAGTAAAGTTGAGAATGTTCTGGCCTCCATTCTAAAATATATACAAATAGAATAAATAATATACAAATAGAAGCTAAAGAGAGTTGGAAATGTTATGTTAAAAAACCTTCTTTCTAGTCCGCAAATGGCCGGACCGCACTTTGAAGGATTTCATATTCTGAAAACTTTTTGCATGCTTTTTGAAATGGCGCACAGTATTCACATGGGTAAATTTGTCGTGTTCTTTATGGATATCTCTATCTATATATTGTAAAACTGCAGATTTTTGAGTGGGTTTTTATGTCTTGAAAATTGTAAGTTCGAGAATCTATATAACTTTATTTATAGATTGAAGAATATATCTTAATCCATTATTTTTTTTATCAGTTGCCTAATATAATTTTATAACAAAATTTTTTTGAATATAAATTTTACAGTAAATAAACACTTTAAAAACCAATAGTTAATAAACAAAAATTTGCTTAGTTATCACAAAAGTAAACTTAGTTTGGGGAAGAATAAATTCGTGTGGTAATACTTTAAAATATAATTATTATTTTTTTTTTTTTTTTTTTTGCCTTCTGTATTCGAATTCTTTTAAAGTTTACTACAAAAAATATTTTTCAATAATATTTTGAAGTTATCATAAATTATTTGCTAATTTAATGGTAAATTTAAATGCTATTTAATGACAAACATAATAGTTTTAAATGTATTTTTATCAACATTCTTTATTTGTAATTTGACTTTATCTTCTTATTTTTCAATATTTAAATTCTATAACTATTATCTATTAATTAACTTTAATTTAACTTTTTAATTTAATATATTTCCTTTTTCTACGAGTAGAATTAGGAGTTGCGTTAACTAATTTATTTATTAATCTAAACTATTTTAATAATTAAATTAATTAGACAGTTAGTGATTGGACTCTTTAAAATAATAAGGTACATTGTGTATATCATTCTTTTCCCATTAAAAATATAGTTAAACTCACCATTTGTTTCTATATAATAGATTAACTAATCAATAAATTAGATTATTATTAATTATTTTTTCAATTAGTTAACTCATTAATTAATTAAATCTATTAATCAATTAGGTAATTAATTATTATCATGAATGAGACAACATCTGTTCTTTAAAAGCAGTGTATAATTTTTTATGCTTAATTTACATCGTGCATGAATTTAAGACAATATTTTATTGATATCTAATCAATCTCAGTTAACCCATAATTCAATTAACCCATTATATATATTTAAATGGTGAATTTAACTATATTTTTAATGGGAAAAGAATGATATACACAGTGTACCTTATTATTTTAAAGAGTCCAATCACTAACTGTCTAATTAATTTAATCATTAAAATAAATAAAATGGAAAAATTTATTTTTTTAATATAGTCCAATGATTGCTAAATTAATTTATTAACATAAGTTGTAAAAAGAAAATGAAATGTAAATTTTTTTTGAATTGTAAAGTAATCACTTTTACTTAAATGTGATAATCTAAAAAAAAATCCTCCTTTTTCTTGAGAGATTGCAAAAATCAATGAGAAGATGCGTTTTGTCGCCCCTGTGCGTTAAAATTTTTTTATTATAATACTATATACTTTATAAAATAACAAAATTTAACTTAATAAAATAATAATAAACTTAATAAATATAAAACTTTTCAAAATTAGATTCCAGCAGAAATGCTGAAATTCTATTTTATTTCTAAAAATTTGAAATTCCATTTAATTCTATTTATTACTTAAAGATTTGAAATTCCATTTAATTCTATTTATTTCTTAAAGATTTGAAAAAAAAGTTCATTTTAGATTAAAAAGAAGTTTTGTGAAACAGAAAATAGTTATGAAATTAATATGAAAAATAATTCGTTTCTCTTTGATCATACTTTTTAATTCGGCTGAGAGCCTTTCAGCTGCAGATATAATATGGGTTAACAATTGAAACTTAGTTATGTATTTTATGACTGATTTTAAATTTATTCTCACATTCATCGAATAATTGCTTAGCCAAATAGAGTTATATAAATTTGGGATTTGACTTGACATCACGTTCATTGCGAATAGGGAGCGTTTATTCTCGTTAGAGAAGAAAATGCATACCCAGGAAAGAAGATTATATGATGGACTTGCAATAAAAAAAAGTAAATGAAATAACATTATGAAATATCCATGAAGTAAGAAAGTATTATGAAATAGCCATGAAATGTGAAAATAATAATATCCGATTGTGTTGTCAGTATGTAAAATGAAGTAAACCTAATCAGATTCAGCACTTTAATATCACTCAATTAAAACTCATATTCCACAATCCAAGAAATTTACACACAAACAGGGAAGTTTGAATGAATTACGTGTAATTTCATAATAAATAATATGAATTTTGCCCAACCAATAAAATCATGGAAACTACTTACAAACTAAGCTAAATGTCACTTTCAAAATTTAATGCGGCTGCATAAAAACTACTTTAGTGCGAGAGAAACTTCACCTTATGATTTCGATGCTTCGTTACATAAAAATAGCAGAAGTGTCTGAATGCCATCGGATCCAACGTTTCTTGAAGTACCTCTTCTAGAAATTGATAATTAGTTCATACTTGACAAAAATATCTATATGTCATCCGGTTTGTCCGTTTGAGGGAACCTCTACTGGAAAATGCTGACTGATTCATATAGACAGGTAGCATCGCAACAGCCATTTCCACATTTTCTCATTCTGGCATTCATTAGTGTTTTCTTCTCATCTCTTCAATTTTTCCATCTCCAAGGTCGAACTTGTCTTTTTCCATCTCTCACCCATTTTATTTTACCAAGTTTCAACTCTCCTCATTGGCTAGATTTTGCATCCGGAGGACTGCTTCAAGACAGGTATTTGTTCGAGGGGGGAATCTTCGCGTTACTTATAGGTGAAGGGTAGTTACAAGTGGCTGGTCCTGACTTCCACACTGAAAATCCAAACTGTGCAAATGATCTTTGATGTAAAGAGCCACCTTTAGGGCTGTTAAGATATTCATCAATCCGACTTTTATTATTTTTTACAGCAGCAACCATTAGGACACACCTTTTCATCCACAAAGAGGAATTGGATAAAGGAACCCTGATTTGATAATGGGAACCATGAAGAAACCGCAAATATAGCGTCTTTACATCTTATGTAATACCGACCACGCAGTCAGAACATAAAAATTTTCATTACTTTCCCCAATAAAAAATATAGTCCATGGGCAATTATATTATTGTTATTATTATTATATAGGATAAATTACAAATTGAAACATTTAAAAAATTTATGCAATTCGAGTCCAACAAAAATAATATATAACAATGCAAAACTTTGATTTAACCTATACGTTTAACTCTGGAAAATATGTCGACACGACAATTTTTAAATGTATTTAAAAATAAATGCTCAATATTTCTTCATTGGTATGTATAAAATAAAATATTAATGTATTCCCTAGCCTAAAAGACAATTTTCGCTTAATATATAATACAATATATAGTTCATGCATAAAAGCTATAAAAATTTCTAACACATTAAAGTTATTTTCATTTATTATGTATTGGAAAGCATTAGCATTTAGATACTACAGGGATGGAAATGTTTTAAATAAATGATTTACAATAAATGTTGACCTTTAAAAAATCAACTTTACAGTCTCGCAAAGTCTATATAGCTTATCAAAATTTAAATCTTTCCTGAACATCAGATATATTTTGTAACTATATAATATGTAGAGTTCTGCAAAAACTAGAGGCTGTTGTCAATTTACCCTATCAGAAGAAAGAGCGTTAATTAACATGATTAAAGAAAAAGACTCCAAGCCATTTCATTCAAATTTTTTAGTATCTGAAAGGATAAAAATGAAGTTAATTTGAAGCATGTCTGAGTATGTCTACGTCGGAGCTTCATTCCTGATAAAAACTGACATATTCTTAAATTTCTTTGCGATATAATTTTTTATCACAACAATGAGCACTTTTAGAATAACTCACATAATTAACTCAAGTAGTATCATATTTTTCAGAATGGGAATAGAGAAACAGCAACCTATTAGCAGATCTATTATCACGTGGGTCAGTCGAATTGAAAAACAATACAATATTTATGGAATGAATGTGGTAGAAAGTTTCAAAATTTTTTAATTTTATCAAAGAGGTATTATTAAAAACAGGTTTACACAACACATAAATGAGATCACCTTAACTTTTAACCATTGATAAGATTCGAAAAGGAAAGATTTTTATGTAAAAAGGAATGATATTTATTGTAAAAAGTCAGTTATTGTGCTTGAAAAACAAGTTTTCTTGTCAGCCATTACAATAATTAGATTTCCCTTTCATTTTGAGTAAGCAATGGAAAGACCATGCCAAAAACAAAGGACATATACTTAAAATATCGGCTGATCAATAACCTTTTATTTGACTTTATGTTAACATCTATGCTTACAGTATTTGTGGAATGAAGTTGATATCCATTAGAAAATTATGGTTAATGGAAATCCGATATGAAAATACTACGTCATAGAATGAATGTATAAATGGAAGCATATTAAAATAATACTAAGTCAAAATAAAAATAAACGATTTTATTTGTTGACAAATGCTAGCTTATTAACAAAGTCAGGGTTTGTAATTGAAGTAAACTTCCTTTTTCTGAATAAATGAACATTCCTTTTGAAGTTTGCGAATGATTTTAAAGCATTTATCATAAGCAAAATTCGAGAAAAATAGGAATCTCTCTAAAAATTGAAAAACCATAAACTCGTCACCATTTGAGCAGTTTGAAAATTGCCTTTTTCATTGGTTCATTAAAGTTCTTGTAGCAAATATTCTTGTAAATGAACTATTTTTGAAAGAATAGGTGACATTAATTGCTCCTAAATCTAGAATTTCAGGTACACAATTTTAAAAGTGGGGGAAGAGTATTTTTAGAACAGGCACACCGTTTATCTTCCGAGTCTACTCGTGAAATTCCTGGAATTGATTCTGAGATTGTTCAAAAGTGGATGGAAAAAACTTTCTGTCTTGAAATAAGACTCTTATAGCAAAGATATTTTTAATGTTGACAGGCTGCTACAGATTTTTTTTTTCCTGGTGAGACATTTTAAGTGAAATATGAAGGATGGCAGAGTGAGAAATTGTGTTGAAATTACTCTTTTGTGTTTTGCTATTTACGAATTCTGACGGGAGGAGTAAATTTGTTTCAATTTAATCATAAAATTTAAAACACGAAAACTTTTCACAATTAATATGATATAAAATAAAAATCTTGGATAATGGAAAAAATTCTTGAATATTTACTTTGCAAATTTTACAGACAAATATACTAGTTGAAACGTAAAAATTTTATAATTGTTGATTAATCCGCGACTTTTATTGTACATTTAAATTTAAAAAATATGCGAGAGGGATTTTCCTCTGCAATTTGTATAATAAATTTGTGATTTAGGGAATTGATCGGTATATAACCAATTTATATAAAACTAATCTTTTCTCACGATATAAACTGAAGGTAGGAAGAAATCAATTAATGTCCTAATTGCCTTTTATGTGATTTCTTCTGTCCGGATTTTTTTTACACATAATGTTTAAAAAAACTATTGCCTAAATCATTGTAGAAATAAAAAGTATATAACCTCTATTTGTCTTTGTTTCATGCTCAGTGTTTTGTTTCTTTCAAAATCGATTTAAGGATTTCCCGCATATAGTGTCATTTCTCTTTTGTTCTTTGACTTATACTAATTGGGGTTCCATTTTATTTGAAAAGATAAGAACACTAATCAACCGCCAAATATAAGGAAATTGGATGAGAGACCCAATTGCTTTTCTTTAAATGAGCTAATCATTGTGGGTAACATAAGTGGCTATTACCACAGGAGTGAATGAACTATATCAGGTAAATATCCTATAATTATATCAGATGTAATAAAAAAAATTTTTGAATAGTGAAGCAAGTCATTATTTTTCTTCAATATTCTTTTGTTCTCAAATATGTGAATATTAAAGTGTTGGGGAGCAGTATCATTCTACCTCAGAGATGTTAAACAATGGGCTGTAAAGAGATGAAAAGGGTTCTATTAAGGATAAAATGTTATATTTATGATTGAAAAAAAGAGCTTAAAACATTTATTCTTGAGATATCTGGGACTTTATAAGTTTCAATCATATAATTTGGATCTATTATATCCGGCAAGATTTAAGTTAGAAGAAATTGTCAGATAGCAAAATAAAAAAATAAAAAAAGAATTTTTACAGAAAAAAAATGGAAATAAAAGGAGTTGATAGTATTCCTGCTGGAAAAATGCCATAATGATTTTTACAGCTCCTTTGTTGATGTGGTCAGACTGTGATGTTATCAGACAATCAGATTCAACTGTGGGTGATGGGTGACTCATATAGTAAGTCTGCAAACTGAGAAAGAAAGTTAGCATGGAAAACATGTGGACATGTAATGTCACATGACTACAGACATCAGCAAGAAAAAATGAAATACTGCAACTTAAAGACTTTATTCTTGAGATATCTGGGACTTCATAAGCAGCAATTATGTAATTTGGAACTGATATATATGACAAGATTCAATTCAGAAGAAATCTATTACAGATAGAATGTAACATGAAAAAAATTACAGAAAAACAATGATTTTATCGCTGTTGAAATAATACCATTCTAATTTTTATAGCTAATTCATTGTTGAGATCAGATTGTACTGTCATCAAACAATCATATTCCATATTGGATGGTTGATGATGGGTGACTCGGGTGTGACTAATTTTGTAAGCATTCAAGCCAAGAAAGAAAGTTTGGCACACATGTAATGCCACATGAATGCTCATAAGCTAAAAAAAACCAGCATAAAAATAATTTATTATACTGCTGTCAATTCTGTATTCCTTCTTATCAGACGAAATAGACAGTGGTACGTGTCAGTAAGGCATAGCATTAAGATGAGTATTAGGCATGCTTTATGAGGCAAAAGAAGGAAGCATTTTGTCATAGAACTTTTCCTCCAGAATCAGTGAACCTAAATCTAACTACCGCAGAGTGTCAACTTAAAGCTCACACTTTCTAAATTACAAATCGTCTTTATTCGGTACTTCAGTGCCTTTCTTCTCTACAGAATAAAAGCTTTGAAATCTGTGATTTAAAGTGAATAGTAATCATAACCAATACCCTCACCAAGATGTATCTTTGTCCAACATGATGAAAATGTAAGCTGATAAATTTCCCAAGAACAAATTATAATGAAAAATGCTTAAAGATATTGAAAAAGTATTGTTGCAGATGTTGTAAATTTGAACTTAGTTCTTATTGGTAGGTCTTAGTTCCCAGGCTTTTAGATGTTTTAAGAAATAAATGTTATGCATTTGTAGGCGTCTGTCATTAAAAGATTTATTCAAAGCTTATTAATAACAAACATGTCTCTTATTAATAAGCTTAATAAAGCTTGTTAATAAGAGACATTTTGTTAAATTCAACATCGAGTCTACTCTCTACCACTAGTTAACAATCAGTGCCACTATGTCATAAATAGGGTATTTCGTATTGCTCCTTGAGTAGCATATTTTTTAAATCATTGCATATTTTATTTCAAAATAAAATAGTAATAAACTTATATTTTCAAATAAATTAGTTTTTTAATATAAAATGTTTTCATATAATTTTGAAAACTCCAAACGCGTTTTCAGTTAAATTGGAATCTAATGAATTTATCGAATTGGAATGAATTTATCGCATTGGAAAATTAATATATTACCGCTTCTTGATCCTGATGTATCCATTTATTTTTCAAGTGAATCAATTGTTCACATAGCATAAACAATTGCGTCAATGCAGGGCGAAGATCTCATAACAAACAAAATAAAAATAATTAAGTTGTGTAAACATTCAGATCCATTACATTTATTCAGTGGGCGTTCTATTTATGTTGCCTAATCGACCGAGAATAAGCCAAAGGGAAAAATAGAATATTTTGAATACATTCATGTGGCGTGTCAACGCATTTATCTCTAGAGGTAAATTAACTTTCCAATATTCTATTCCTCAGTACTTATTTAATGTATTTATCTAGCGAATTTACCGTTAATATTTTAAACTCTTTGTAAGCGTTACTGCGAACATTATCTCTTGAGTAAAGAAACTGGATACGTATACCTATTTAAAATTGAATTCGGCACTTTAATGCAATCCATTCTCTGTTATAAGGTAAATACAATGTGTTATTTTATGGCTTGTGAGAACCAGGATTCAAACTAAACAGTGACACATTATTTTGAAATGACTGTACAATAACAGAGCACCACTTCCCAAAAATAATCCGATTTGAGCTTTAAACTATTTCAGTCAATAGGGATCTCTTTTTATGTATTTAAAAGCTCTTTTCTCATCGAAGGTTAGTTATTTTAAAAGTGAATTTCCGGCACGAAACCTACTGAGAAGGAGATAAACGCAAATAAACATTTACAATAGCTTTTACACTTTAGAGTAAATAACGTTAGTGAAAAAAGGAGTGTTTTTGTTAAAAGCTTGGAAATAACGCGAATAGCTCAATTTATTGCACTTCATATGTCACAACACAGAATAACATTGAACAAGAATTTCTCATTTTAAAAACAAGGATAATGCAAAACAGTCCAAGCACTATTTTATTTCTTCATTAATTGGGAAGTCAGAATCTGAATCAAGGAATCGATTATTTTTTAGAGAGTAGGTTTAAAAAACCGACTCCCGATTTTTTTATTAAAAGAATTCTTATTTTTTCCAAAAATTTTAAAATTAAATGTTTTAGAGTCGATTCAATAATATCCGTCAATACTACAATCAGTAGTAAAGACTATTACTGTTTTAGTAACAATCCAAGTAAGTGTTGCGAGACATTTGTAAAAATCTATATCGGATAGACAAAAGATCTTATAGAAACCATTCCATTATTAAGAAAAAATACGATTTAATGCTCTGTAAATACAGCAACTTCGTGTTTAAAATGTATAATTTCGTTTTGCTAGACATACTTTATTCCATAATTCTATGATATCTGTTAATTTGGCAACGTTATTTGTATAGAATACACGTATTTCTTGTAAGAAAATTTAGAGTACGAGATTGTCTTTAAAATTATAAAAAATACTTTCCTGTGTAAAAACGCTTTTAATATAACTATGAATTCTATAAAAGACATTTAATTTAATCCAAAAATTCTTTTAAAGGCTTTATTAAAGATCTTAGTGAATAAAATTACAGTTAGACATTTTTTTGGCTAAATTCCCATCTCTTGCTAAAAACTTTCTTCGGTGCTTAAGATTTCTTAGAAACGAATAAGGAATTTCTAGCTTTCGTAAATTATCTTATTTGTTAAATTATATAATTCAAATGTGATTCTACTTGAGAAATTAAATCACGAAAGTTCATTTCACAAGAGCTTCACAACGTCCGTTAAGTAAAAATGGAAAATGGATGTATATGAGATTATTTAAAATAAACCTAAAATATTAAAAAAAATCGCATTTTGAGCAAAAAGCCAAAACAAAATTTGAGTGTCTATTTTATACACTTATTATATCCAAACAAAATTTTTAAATGGATTCACCATCAACTTTCTGTGTTTTTGAATTCTTCCTCCATTACCTTTATTTTGCATGCCGAATTTTCATTTATAAATTTGTTATTTGTTTAATTTGTAGAAGAACATAATGTATGTTTCATCCATAATTAATTCCCATATCTTTAAAAAAATTAAAACTACTTCTAGTACAATCATTAATGTATATCTATACATCTCTTATTCTTGCAAAGAAATTACTATAAGCAATAAATATGCCATAATTTGTGTTGGGTTATCGTCTTACTTAGCAGCTATAAAAACACTCCTTGGAATTTTAGTTATTTATGTCTATTGCCACAAAATAGTTACCTTATTGAACTACTTTGACATTTAAATTGATTAAGGGATAAAAAGGCAGAGAAACAAATATTTGCTGTTAATTATCCTAGAAAACGATGCTTAAGATGTGACGACACGTTTACAAAAAGCATGGAAACCTGAGCTGCTTTTTGTCTTTATTTTTATTTTGTAATGCAAATAGAAAAGGAATTGTTATTCTTAGAATTTCTCGATAACAGAACAAAATGATCAATAATAATTTATCTTGTTATGACTAGTTAGCGTGATATAATATTGTATACGACAAAAATTCTCTTTCAAAGCTTTTTTCCATGCTAATTAAGTCAAAGAATAGCGTCTTTAACAGAGCAAAAGCGACTAAAAAAAACATTGGACAGTTGCAATTTTTATATTGGAAAATGCCTTTTAAACAGCATTATGTAGTTCCAATATAAACAAACTAAATTTTTAACCAAACACAGTTACAGTTACTTACACTATTGCTACGTTCTGAAATTCTTACAAAAGAAAATATAAATATTTATTGTAAACCAGTAAATGACAGGTGACGTCAGAGCCCTTGAAAGACATCTGTATACATTACTTGTAAAGAATATTAATCTAATTAACATTATTGAAACATATATATGTTTTTGTCCTGAAAAAATATGAACCTAGTAGTTTCTCTACTGCACAGAAAAAATCATTAAAATAAATCTTAACGTATACTTCTTTAGCTTCCAAAAGTAGAGAGGTTTTTTGGTCCTTTATGGGAACAGAATTTTTCTAGAAAAGCGCACTCTGACTGGAAAATATAATTTAAACACGCATTTCACGTTCATTTTTCCAGCGGTACAACTTGCGAAAGTTAAGGGATAAAGAGGGAAAAGTCATATTTTTCTCTTCCATTTTTTTCCCTTTTTCCTCGGAAGAGTGAAGTGGGCCAATGGCGTTAAGGCAAAGTGCACGACTGATCACTTGAGCTGGCAACTCACTTTTCTGAAGTCCGCGGAAAATAAACTTTTTTTGATATTTTGAAGATCTCCATATACGCTCGGATGGACATTGGTGAAAGATGATGAATAACTATTTATAATATGATATCAACTGTTTTTCTTACTGAAAACACACCATTTATTTTTTTTGTGTGTGTGTGACTTATTGAAGGTTTAAATCTCCGTCTCTATAATTTAGTTTGAATACACATTGCAAATTTAATACAGCAATGTAATTAAAATGACATCTTTTAACGATTTAGACTAAAACTAGTTATGAAAATAAACTTTCAAAATAATATCTTGTATTTATAAATGTTATATTAATACTTAACTAAATACTTTTAAATTATGTTAGAAAGAATAGGCTCATTAAATATATTTCCTCATAGGTCTTTTGGCCTACATTGATTTAAAAGTGTGTAAAATAACAGCTACATAATCAGAAATAAACAATCATCAAACACTTAGAGGTTAAACTCAACATACGAGAAATTTCTAATTTTCTTGTTAATTTTAATGATAAATCTTATGTTATTTAATCTTTCATTATTATATTGAAGCCTTCTCATGTCCGACTCGTAGCTCAATGGTAACGTGCGTCGCTGGTGAACATTAGGGATGAGGTTCAATCCGCTGTGGTTTTGTGTAGATACAGTTTCAAAAACGAGGAGTCTCGATGCCCTTTGTCATGTTAAGCATCTTGCCTCCTCAATCGGACTACCTGGTGGGAGTTTTTCGGATTTTCTCCTGTATGGTTTGCAAATACGTTATAGCTCCTCGTAAAAGTCCTCCCGGTATGCACTGCCCTCCTTCAACGACTCGGAGCCAAGTCAGACTTCTTCATAACGGTGCTTTATCACAACAGAAGCAACCTCCTTCTTTCAAGAGAACACATGGGCTCATTTACTTGGTCTAGATGTTACTGTCGACCAAGTGGAATAAGAAACAATCAACAATTACCTTTTTAATTGAATACAAATTTGTTAAGTAGTTTTTATTTAAAATTTTAATTTTTTTTGTGAGCTTTTATTTTTGTGAGAAGCTTTTATTTATAGTTCTTTCATTATTATCATCATAGCTTTTAGAAAACCACCAAAATTTCGGCATGTCATTAAGACTTTTATAGATACCATCTATATAGTAAAAAGAAATTTTAGATAGAGTATAATGCCTTAAATGCTTTTATAGAGTAAATATAGTATACGCAATAATTAAAATGATATATTATGCACAAAAACCTTTTAAAAGCATACCAAGAAGTAATTCATTATTCTTCATAAATGATAATTACATCAAATAAATATTTTCCTTCACTGTGTGTATATATACATAGATAATACAAATCTTTATTTTAATATCATAAATTGTAATAACCACTAACTACATAGTTTATATATATATATATATAGGCAATTTTAATTAAATATTTATAAACATGATTAAAGTAAGAAAATAAGATATACGAGTAAAGTCAAAACAAAGATGATTTCAGGCACCTGTTTTCAAAATACAATCTTTCAGGCCCAAATGTAATTGCTTTCCCACCGACATTTTTACAGAATAACTCCTCTGTTAACAAAGGCTTATCATTAAAATGCAATTCCTTCAGTTTACAATCAACCTTGAAATTTTGTGTTTAAATCCCAGAAAGCTAACGGAATGAAATTTCTGTAATGAGAGCAATTCTTTGCAAATAAACGAAACGTTCTCTCCTTTTCCCAGCATTGTTTGTTTATGCTATGTGAGTAAAACATTTTGAACCAAACAAGAATGGATATTGTTAAGAATTTAATTCCTAAAGTTGTGTTATTTAATTTTTCTAAAATTTCTTACACCTTAATTATCAATTAAAGGAAAAGTGTGAATTGTATTTGAGTTTTATCACCAAACCTTAAAATAAACTATCTAATTTGAAAATGAAAATCATAAATATTTTTATTACTTAAAACTGCGGTTATTTATTTCATTTAATGAATATTTTAAAATGGAAACATGCAGTTATTTTTCGGAGATAATCAGTATAATTTATTTACGAACTGAAGAATTTTCATTTGTATTTAAAATTTATAGAAAATATATTCTGTTTTGAAAATTATTAATATTCCTATAAGTAAATATGCTTAGATAGAGCAAAATAAATTTTATTCAGAAGGGAAGAAGTCAAATTCAAATTCAATATAGTATTTTATTGCAAATATACGTTTATCTGTTGTTGAAAATAATACAAAATTTATAAAATATTGTACTAGTGTGAAGGTTGGAGTCACTAGATTGTAACTGGTTGTGATCGGGTTGTGATACTTCACAGGTTGGAGAATTATATATTAGGATTGCCAATATTTATCAGTTTGGAGAATTATATACAGTTATATATATTTATAATAAATATACCTTTATTGACACACGCACAAACACCTCACACATACAATTAAAGGCACACAATAGTTAACACATTTAAGGACTTATAATTACTGTTTTGTTTAAGGACTCCACTTCTACGACGAAAACCCGATACTCGGCTATGAACAGGATGCGCGAAACATACTTCTTATCATGGTGAGAGTCTATAAGCCAATTAATATGGAGAGTTGTGCTAAATATTTTCTTCTCGGGGTGGAGATTGTGGAGGTGAGGATTGTGGAGATTGTAGACCAACTAATCGTTTCTTAGTGGGAACTTTACCTGGGGAGGGTGGCTCTTGCCAGTATGTAAGTGGGAGCACGGATACAGTAATTTACATTTCTTTCAAGTCAGAAAAATTTCTTTTAAACAAATATGGGACAAATTTATTTTTTAAAATAATATTTTAGTTCCTTTTTGCATAAAAATTTATTTCATTTTTTATGTTCTTAAACATCGTTACGCAGTTTTATAGTACTCGTTTTATATTTCACGTTCATTTTATTCTTAGTTTTATAGTAAATTTTTACATGTATAAAATAGTGAAATGCTGTTATTTAACATTAGAAAGATGCTACATTTTCATGCTTGAATATTTTATTTTCGATGTACAAATATTTTATTAAACTGTATTATTTTATTGATGATCAGATAAATTTTTCTGTTTTGCTACATTACCAAAAATTATCATTTTTTCATATTTCTTTTAAACTTATAAATAATGTTACATAATCTAAGTAGTACATTTTTTCCACACATATCTAGTGTTATATGATCCTATTTTTAAAGAAATTGTTTACGAGTGAAAATAATTATACGTCATATAAATCCCTTCAGCATTTCTTAGAGCATTCCTTTTAGTAGAGAGGCATTTTGGAAATAATTTGCATTTATGTCAAATCAATCGTTTCTCAGGGAAAAGCCTGCATTTTCCAAAAATATTTGACCATGGGGAACCGTTTTCACAACTTAGTAGCAGGTAATAGAGCAGGTAAACAGCAGAGCACCGGTTTGTATTCTCTTTCAGTGAAAAGACATCGTAAAATTGCGGACGTTTATTTAATAGCCGCATTACATTTGCATTAAGTCGGCCAACGCCTTATGTGCGGCATTTCTTAAAATTTTTTCTATTTATTTCGAAAAAGTTTTCCTGACCAAGCAGTAAAGCTGAAAATGTCCTGCCCTAAGTACTAAAAGCTCGAAAATATCAAATATACAAAAAGAAGCTGCAGTGTTGGAAATATTATCTTTGAAAAACATTCTTTCTAGTCGACAAATGGGCGGACTACTCTTTGAAGGGGTTTCTTACTTAAAAACTTGAGCAGATGCTTTTTGAAATGACACACAATATTTTCACATTTTACATATTTATGGATATCTCCATCTATATACTAGTGTAAAAATACAGATTTATGAGTGTGTTTTTATTTCTTTAAAATTATAAGATTGATAATTCCGTTTTTATACCTTAAACGTTATTTTTTTTATCAGTTGCCTAATATAATTTTACAGAAATATTTTTTGAATGGAATTTTTAAAGTAAATATATGCTTTAAAAATCAATAGTTCATTTGTTTTTAATAAAAATTTGTTAATTTTCACAAAAATAAATTTATTTTTGGTACAAATAAGTTTATTATTTTAATTTTTATTTATATAAAATATTAAAATTTTAGATTTCTAATATGTTAATATGGTAATATGAAATATTTTAAAATTAGTAAATAATTACATTTAACAAATATGTCGAAATTCCATTTTAATTTTTCAAAGACGAAAAACAAAAAGCAAAGGGATATTTTAGATTTAAAAAGGCTTTATGAATTAATTATTTCAATCATCAACAATGCACTTCATTCAGCAAAGAATTACGAATTTATGAAAAATAACTCGTTTCTTGATCGTACTTCTTAATTCAGCTGATAGTCTGCTTGTCAGATGAATCATAATCGAAGGTTAACATTTGAAACTCATTATGTATTTTAAGAAAAATTTTAAATTTATTCACCCATTCATCTAATAATTGTTTAGTCAAATAGAGTTACATAGATTTGTGATTTGATTTGACATCACGTTCATTGGGGATAAAAAGGTTTCCTTATAAGAAGAAAATGTATACACAAGAAAGGAGGATTATACGATAGATTTGTAATTAAAAAAAAGATAAGTACTTTCTAATAAATCCCAATTTAATTTCCATTTTTTAATGTTTATAATAAATATTTGTCAGTATCAAAAATAAATAATAAGAAACATCTATAAACTGTGAAAATAATAATTACTAAGTCAGTTATCAATACGTAAAATGAAGTAAACCTAATCAGTTTCGGAGCAATCAGTTCAGCATTTTAATATCATTGAAATAAAATTCATATTCTACAATACAAGAAATTTAAACATAGGAAACAGAGAAACCTTCAGTGTGTAATTTTATAACAAATAATGTTATATTGAACGTAATAAATATTATATTGTTCCATAATAAATAGTATATGAATTTTGTTCACCCAACAAAATCGTGGAAACTATTTACAAATTAAGGTACATGTCACTTTCAGATGAAATGGAGACTGCATGAAAGCTGCTTTATTGTGGAGGCAAATTCACCTTATGGTTTCGATGCTTGGTTACAGGAAAACAGCAGAATTGCCTAAATGCTGTCGGATCCATCGTATCTATGAAGATTCTCTTCTACAAATTGATAATTGATTCATACTTGACAAAATATCATATGCCGCCCTCTCCATCACTCATTTGGGAGAATCTCTAATGGGAAAAGCTGACTGATTCATATAGACAGTTTTCACCACAACCATCATTTCCATAGTTTCTTATTCGGGCTTTCAACACATTTTTTTTCTCGTCTTCCATCTTTAAATCCTCAATGCTGAACTTGTCTTCTTCCATATCTCACAGCATTTTGTATACCCTATTTCAATTTGCCTCCTTGACTAGATTCTGCAAGACTCAAGACAGCTATTTTTTTTTTTTTTTTTTTAGGAGGCATCAGTTGTAGGAGGGTGGTAGTTGCAGGTGGCAGATCCTGAATTCCACTGGAAAAAAAAGAGGTGCAAATAAGCCCAGCTGTAAAGAGCCAGTTTAGGGAGCTTGGAAAGCTAGAGAGAGGGATTAAGTCCAAACTTTTATTAGTTTTATGGCATTAGGAATAAATGTGTGGCATTACTATTTTTTTTTTTTTTTTTTTATTTTATGTTTTTTAGTTTCATTCAATGGCAGATTTATTTTGAACCACCAAAAAAAAAAAAAAAAAAAACAACTTAACAAAATTTGTATAACTAAAAAACATGCTGAAACAAAGTTCAATCTTAACAATAATGTCAATTTACAGATCTTTTAGCCACAAACAAGCCCAGCTGTAAAGAACCACGGGAAGGTAGAGTTCTTCTGCGCACCAGCGGCAATCCTTATGACCCATATTTTCATCCACAAACAGGAATTGGATAGAGGAAAGCTAATTTGATCATTTGACTATGAAGATCCCGCAGTGTGGGGCTGTTGAATAATATTTTTGCATCTTTTGTGATACCGATTACACAGAAAAAAAATTTTCATGACTTTCTCCAGGGAGTAATATAAACCATTGACATTTATATAATTTTTAATACACATAGGATAAATTACAAATTAAAAACCCATGATAAATGTATACAATTTTGGTCCAACAAAATATGACGCAACAATGTAAACATTTAATTTAACTAATACATTTAACTCTGGCAAATATGTCTATAGGACAATTTTTAAAACTAAAATTCTATTTAAAATTGAATGTTCAGCATTACTTTATTATTTTGTAAAAATTAGATATTAATGTATTCCATAGCTTAAAAGATAATTTTCTCTGAATATAAAATGCAATAAATAGTTCATGTATAAAGGCAATAAAACTTTCTAATAGATTAAAGTTATCTTTATCTATTATATATCAGCAAACTTTATCATATAGATACAACAGGGATCAAAATGTTTTAAATAAATTATTTATAGACATGCCTTTAAAAAAAACCCTTCCAATCCGCGCATAGTCTATGTAACTTATTAAAATTTTAACCCTTCTTGAACATTTGAGATATTTTCTATGATAACAATATAATGTATACAGTTCAGCAAAAACTAGTAGTTGTTGTCAATTCACCCCATCAGACCTAAATGTTCTTATTAATGTGATAAAAGAAAAATGATCCAAGTCATGTCTCAAGGACGTAAAAATGATTTGAATTTGACACATGTCTGAGCATGACTGAGTCGGGGTTTCATTCTTAATAAAAACTGAGATGTCCTTAAATATCTATGAGATATAATATTTTATACAGTAACAGGAATTTTTTTCGTTCACTGTTTATCTAGAAATACGCACTTTTAAAATATATTATTCCACTAACTGCAGTAAACTGCTTTCATTGATGTGATTAGAGAAACAGTAGCCTATCAGGAAATCTATTATCACTTCAATCAGACGAATTTAAAAATAATATAATATTTAACGACTGAATGTGGTAGAAATTTTCATCAAAGACAAAACAAAAAAATCTACAATAATAAAAGAATACAACATGATATCAACTGAAAAAAGTCAGTAATTATGTTTAAAAAGCAAGTTATTTAGCCAACCATTACAATACAACCAACAAACATTACAACCAACATTTACTTTGAGTAAGCAATGAAATGATCGTGCCAAAAATAAAGGACATTTACTTTAAATAATGGCTGATCAATAACTTTTCATTTTATTTATGTCGCCATTTGTGCTTTCTGTAGTTGATTTGTGAAGTAGATATTCGTTAAAAAAATTTCGTTTAATGGAAATATCATATGAAAAAACGATGTCGAAATATAAAAAAATAAATTAAACATAAACGATTTTCTTTGTTGGAAAAATGTAAATTTTTAACAAAGCCATTGATTGTAATGGCAGTAAACTAACTTTTTCCAAATGAATGAACATACCATTTTGAAGTTTACAAATAATTTTATAGTGAACCCTTACCGTTAAGCAAAATGCGAGAAAATTAGAAAATTGTTTAAAAATGGGGAAACCATAAAAACGTTCCAATTTGGCAGTTAGAAAATCTCCTTTTTGGTTCAATAAAATTCGTGCCGCAAATATTCGTGCGAAAGAACTATTTTTGAAAGAGATGGTATTAAAAATTGCTCCTAAACATGAAATTTAAGGTACGCAGCTTTAAAAGTTTGGAAAGACTATTTTTAGAAGAGGTACAGTTTATCCTTTAAATCTACTTGCGAAATTCCTGGAGTCGATTCTGAGATTGTCCAAGAGTGGATGGAAAGACTTTACTTAAGACTATTACAGTAAAGATATTTTTAATACTGACGGGCTGTTTCAGAATATTTTTTCTTGGCGAGACATTTTAAGTGAAATATGAAAGATGGCAGAGTGAGAAATGGTTGAAATTAGGCTTTAATGTTTCACATTTACGAATTCTGATGAAAGGAGAAAATTTTGCTCAATTAATCAGTAAAAAATTTAAAACGCCAAACTGCTTCAAGAAAGCGAAAACTTTTCACACTTAATACGATGCAAACAAAAAATCTTGGATGATGAGAAAATTCCTCAAACATTTTCTTCACAGATTGGTCGACAAATGTTGTTGGTAAAAAGTAATTTTTTTAATATTTTTTTATTAATCATTGTATACATTATGCATTTAATAGTATATATTTACATACATTGTACATTTAATAATATACACTAAATATTTTAACTTTATAATAAATTTAAAGTTAAAATATTTGCGAGAGAGATTTTCCTCTACCCTTTGAACAATAATTTTGTGATTTAGGGAAATGATTTGTTTGTAACCAACTTATATAAAAAAATCTCTTCTCAAGATAGGATAGGAGATTTCGATTAATGTCCAGGAAGAAATCGATTAATGTGCTATCCACTTATCATGGGATTTCTTCTGTAAGGAAGGAAGCTCGGAAAAATTATTTCTTTTTTTCTAAAAGATGGTTTTCCGGAGGACAGAGGTGATGAATTGAGTGCAGGAAAGGTAATGAAGATTCTAATGGAAGAAATGAGTCTGCTACTGGCCAATTGCAGATCATTGATTATATAGATTTGTTCTAAATGCATTGACATCAGAGTTTGACTGTAAGTGATTTGATAAACTCAAATTCGTACAATTTCGATAAGGAAGGAGAACTTGGAGTGCCATCTGGTATAGAAGCTATTCAAGCTTTGAAAATAAGGAAAAGGTTTCTTACAAAATTATGAAGAGCAAGTGAAAAGTTTATAAAAACTATCAATTGATCTAGTTTGATGCCATTTGTGTTGTACTTAAAAAAACATAAGAATTTAAGTGAAGTAACATATTTTTAAGGCACAATTTTAAAAGCTATTGTCTAATAAAATTGTCTATTGTCTGTTTAAAGCTATAGCTATAACCATTGCAAAAATAAAAAGTATATAAACTCTATTTGTCTTTGTTTCATGCTCATTGTTTTGTTTCGTTCAAAATGATTTAATGATTTCCCGCATATAGTGTCATTTCCCTTTTGTTATTTGACTTATACTAATTGGGGTTCCATTTTATTTGTAAGGATAGGAACACTAATCGACCGTCAAATGTTATGAAATCTAATGAGAATCAAAATAGCTTTTCCTAAACGAGCTAATTATTGAGAATAACGTACATCACCATTATCGTTGGGAAGAATACCGTTGAATCAGATGTAATAAAAAAAATTGGTTAGAAAATCAGGTCATTATTTTTCTTGAATGTCCTTTTGGTCCCAACTATCTGAATATCAAAGAATTAGGGTGCAGTGTCCATTATCTCAGAGGTGTTGAATAAAGGGCTATAAAGCGATGAAAATTATTCCATTAATAATAAAATGCCTTTTTTGTAATTAAGAAAAAAGAATTTAAAACATTTATTCTTGAGATATCTGAAACTTCAAAAATTGCAATGATGTCATTTGGAACTGTTGCATCTAGCAACATTCCAGTTAGAAGGAAATTTATTATAGACAGTAAGTAATATAAACAATTTTCACAGAAAAAAATGAAAAGAAGAACATTAATTGTATCGCTGCTGAAAAATACCATTATGATCGTTACAACTCTCTCGTTGATGTGGTCAAACTGTCCAGTTCATCAAATAATCAGATTCCACAATGGAAGGGGGGTGAATTATCGAATAAACATGCAAACCAAAAAAAATTAACATGGAAAACATGAGCATATGTAATGCTACATGAACATGGACATCATATCTTTCATAAACTGAGCCGGGATAAAAAGATTCATTATAGTTTTTCCAGTTCTGTATACCCGGTATTCTTACCAGACAAAATCGAGAATGATACGTGTCAGTAACGCATAGCATCCAGCTGAGTATTATGCTGTATGTGGCAAAAGGAGAAGTTTCAAAGAAGATTTTAAAGCAGAACTTTTCCTCCAGAATCAGTGAACATGAATCTAACTACCGCACTGATTCAACTTGAAGCTTAACACATTCTATATTACAATTCCTCTTCTTTCAGTTCTTAACAGGCTTTTCTTTTCCAGCATTAAAACTGTTGAAATCTGTGATTTAAAGTGAATAATAATCATAACCGATCTACTCACCAAGAAGCCCTTAGTTTCCCTCTTCTCCAATACGAAAAAGCAGCCAACAAATCTTCCACGAACAAGTTGTAATGATATATTGAAAAGTTATTGTTGCAGATATTATACGCGTAACATAGTTTCAAGCAGTCATAACTTATTTTCACTTTATATCGAATGGATTTGCTGGAAACAATATGAAGAAAGGGAAAATCTCTCCACACATTTTCTAGATTCGTCATCTCGAGAATTCTGGTATGCGTGTAACAGTACGAGTATATCAACTAGTTATACTTGATGCTAGATTCTAAACTAGGTTCCTTTGCTAAGTCTACAACAAACATATCTTTACTATAGATGCCATCACTTAAACAATAGCAAGCCTCCTAAAAGTTTAAAGTGATGCAATAATTTCCAGATTTTTTAAATGTTTTAAAAAAGTATAATCACCATGCATTTGTAGGCGTATGTCAGAAAATCATGAAAGCTTAGTTATAAGAGACACTTTATCAAATTCAACATAAAGTTTGTTCATTTACAAAGCAAAGATTGGCCCCTACCATCTGCTATATGTTAGCGAGCAGTATCACTAGGTCATAAATAGCGTCTTTCGCATTTTTCTTTATAAAATATTTTTTAAATCATTTCTTTTTTTTATTTTAGATTGCGTTCTGTAATGAACTTTTTTTTCATATGAATTTGAAAACTTCCAAAGCGTTTTTCAGTTAAATACGGATACGTATTCCAATAAATTTTATTTCAGCAAAAAATCAATATATTACTACTTTTTTATCGTGACGTGCTATAAAAAATATTATTGAAAAGAATCAATTGTTTCACATAGCATAAACAATTGTGTCAATGCAGCACGAACAAATGAGAACAATCAATAGAAAAATTATAACGCTGTGTAAACATTCAGATCCTTTCAATTCATTCAAAGAGCGTTTTATTTATGTTCATAATCGACGGAGAATAAGCCAAAGGGGAAAATAAAATATTTTGAATACAGTAATGTGGCGTGTTAACGCATTTATCCCTAAACGTAAATAAACTTTCCGATATTCTATTCTTCAGTATTTATTTAATGTATTTGTCTAGGGTATTTACCTTTAATGCTTTAATCTCTTTGTAAGCGCTACTGCGAAAACAATATCTCTTGCTTAAAGAAATGGGATACTGATACCCAATTAAATATAATTCAGCACTTTAACGTAAGACATTGTCAGTTTCAAAGTAAATAAACTATGCTATTTTATAGATTGTGAGTCCCAGGAATTCAAAATAGATAGTAACAAATTATTTTGGATTAACTGTGCGATAACATAAAAATAATTTCAAAATAATAATAAAATAGTTTCAAAAATAATTCGATTTGAACTTCAAAATACTTCAGTCAACAGGGATCAGTTTTTATATATTTAAAAGCTCTTTTGTCTGCGAAAGTGCACTATTTTAAAAGTACATTTACTTCGCAAAACCTACTAAATGCAAATAAACATTTACAGTGGCTTTTGAAGTTTAGAGTCAATAACATTAGTGAAGAAAGGAGTGTTTTTGTTAAAAGATTGGAAAATAGTGCGAATAACTCGATTTTATTCTACACTGCGTGAAAAAAGTAGAAGGACATTAGATTATTTTTGATAAATAAATAATGACGCATTTTTTAAACAATTAATTTATTTACAACGTTTTTACATGCAGATACCTGTATCTAGACAAAAAAAAAAAGTACACAATTAAAAAAAGTATACTTAATAAGAAAAATTGGTTTTGACGATCTCATGATCAGTGAAAAAGTAGAAGGACACTTCTAAAAAGAGGTGTACTATATAAATTAATATGGAATTCTTTTCCCTTTGGCTCGAATTACTTCGAAGATCCTATTTGGCATCGAACTGTATAAAGATTGAATTTTTGTTTGGCAAAAATTGTCCCATACGAAGTTTAATGATTTCTGCAGCTCAGCTACAGATTCAAACTGCTTTCCACCCTCGTAAATATGACGTACAATCATTGCCCATATGTTCTCTACAATGTTTAGATCAGGACTTTTAGCAGGCCAATGTAAAAGTCGAACATTGTTTGCTGCAAACCAATCTTTAACACCATTTGCAGTGTGAATTGATGCTCCATCTTGCTGAAAAATCCAGTCATCTCCTCCTAACTCAGTGCCATACGGGAGAAGATTTGAGTTTAGAGTCTGGATGTAGTCTGTAAGGTTCTGTCTACCATTTAGTCTATACTAAACTAAATTTGTCCTGCCTCCATAGCCAACTGCTAACCATACCATTAAACCACCTCCTCCCATCTGTCGAGTAGAATAAGTTTCTTCTTCAATACCAAGACAGTGCCAATAGTACTGATAACCATCTGGACCATCCAAATTGAATTTTTCTCATCGGAAAATATAACTGAGGTCCATTCTGAGCTCCAGGACATGTGGTCTTTAGCCCACTGCAGTCGGTTCTTCATGTGTCCTTCATTCCACTTCGGATGGTGCATCCGTTTTTGAAGACGAACTTTTTGAGCGTTTTATGTAGTTATAGACAGTTCTTTTGGTTATATGTGTAATTCCTGATTGAAATTGCGTCTTGCCGACACTTCCACCAGTCTTTTTGAGTTCACGAATAATTTTTCGTTGATCACGTTGGGTGAGTTTTTTTTGGTCTTCCTGTCTTCTTTTTTCTTCTGTCACTTTCAGGGTTTCTTATGAAGTTCGAAACAGTATTAGGACTGATTCGTAGCTGCCGTGCAATCTCTCTCACACCTTTGCCTTCATTTTTATAGACAACTATTTGGCCCTTCTGAAACTTACTTAAGGGTATTCCTCTGGGCATCCTAAAACCAACAAAAACTATGAATTTCTAGCTAAATATTTTATTCTTGTTAAAAAGGAGTTGAAAGAGAAAAAAACACTTACCTATAAACTTTCCAACAGCTTCTAAATAGATATTTTGGACGTGTCCTTCTACTTTTTCACACACCCAAAGTTATTAAGTATTGCATTCCTAAGTTAAAATAGTGGTAAGTAAAAAATATCATTTAACTTTCACTTAACGTAAATTAAAACTCTAACAAAACAACTCTCTATAAAAGTCAGGCCAAACGCAGTAAAATAAAAGCATATTGTACAAAAAAATGACTGTCCTTCTACTTTTTTCACACAGTGTACTTCATATGTCACAATACTGAAAAACATTGAATAAAATTTTATCATGTTCATTTCAAGCATAATTCAAAACTATCAAAATACTATTTTATTTCTTCACTCTTTGGTTAAAAGCAGAGATGGGAATGGAGTCGGGAGTCTATCATTATTCATAGAAGAAGTTTAAAAATCCGACTCCTGATTTTTTTTATTAAGAATTTTTATTTTTCCAAAAATATTCGGAATTAATTTAAATGTTATGGAGGATTTTAATCATATCCTTCAATAATACAATCGGAAAATGTATTAAGGATATACAATATATCTTTAATAATACAGTTGCAAAGATAGTTAGCAACATACCAAGTAAATGTTGAAAGACATTTTTCTGCACACTAATCTTGGATCAACATAGAAATAAGATCTTATAGAAACCATTCTATTATTAAGAAAAATAAGATTAAATGCACTACAAAATTTATCCTTATGCTTTGAGTTTTCCATCCAAACTAAAACAAACATTTAAACATTTATCGAGTGACGCTTGCTGTCAGTGCATTTTTGACGGAACTTAAGCATCAGTGAAATATTTCTACCCTCCCCACGTTATAAATTTATAAAGGTTTCATAAAGTTCATCACTTCATAAAGTGATTTCAAGTAAAATTTTACCATCTACTTAACAATACGAATTTTAAGACAGTACAGAATTATAAGAATGACAGTTTTCGATTCACTTTAATGCATTCAATTAGTTAATTATAATTTTCCATTTTAATTCTGTGGATTTCGTACACCCATCCTTCATAAGCCTGTCACCTCACCAACTTCAAAACAATGTAGCCGGTGTTAAAAGTTTTGCAGTGACTTTATTGAAAGCCAACCATTTGCCTCCGTAATAATAGTATTCTCAAGCTTTGCTACCAATGCAATTCAAGTGTAGACGCAATTTAAGCAGTGTTAAAATATTTATACCCTCCCAAATGGTACAAATTTATCAATTTCATTTCAGTCTTTGGATGTGACTTCAAGTAAAATTTTACCATCTATTTAACAATATAAATTTTAAGACATTACAGAATCATGCGAATGATAGAGTTCTTTAAAATAAATTGAAATGTCGATTCACTTTAACGCGTTCAATTAACCAATTATAATTCCACGTCTTAATTTCGTGGATTTCGCAAATCCATCAAATTCCTCCATCATTCATAAAGCTGTCGCCTTCCCAGCTTCAAAAACAACTTCGCCGGCGTTCAAAGTTTGGCGATGTTCGAAGACTTTATTGAGAGCCAAACCATTTGACGCCGTGATAATAGTATTCTTAAATTTTCCCGTGGAGTCTTCCCTCCCAGCGGAATACCTCCCCCTTATTAATGAATCCTTCAACGCTTGGGAAGGAAGTTTTCAGGATCTTGACTCACTTTCTAATGCTTTAACGTGCTCGAAGAATGGATAGTGAACTTCATTAATGGAGCAAAATACAAGATGCCCGCTGCTTCCCCGCTTCAACGGAATCTTCTTTTGTCCACAAGTAAACTTTTCAGTATTTATGAAGTATTATTAAATACGGTTTATTATGGATAATTTATGATCTTGTAAGCATTTTTAGTGAAGAGTTTTGCTGATAAATGATTAGATAATAAAAGTTGCATTTAAGTACTTTAACAACAAATATATTGAAATTTGTAATTGATGTTATTTATAGGCCATGAGAGGTGCAGTGCAAGTTGATAAGAAAGAGGACCAAATTTCGAATTAGCGGGACACTTAGATAATGCTATGGGACAATCACAGTTTAATCTTATAATGATATATTATTATAAAGACACTATTATTTTTGTAAGGAAATCTGTCTAATTAAAATCTTTGGTTATGAATAGAGCTCTTTATTTTAAGAATAATGAGTCTGATTGTTAATGAGGCGTAATGGTAATGACTCCAGAGAAGTCTTCGCACACTCAAGATCAGTTCAAATACGTTTCGGAGGATGGCATGCCAGTTCTAAAAAAGCAGACTAATCTCTTTAAATGAACAAACAAAAGAAAAAAAAACCTACGAATAATACTAAATATTACTAAATATACGGGGAAATAAATATATATAACATCAGAACTTAATAAGTGCTAATTGTTTTTAGGCAATATAAATTTATGAAACTTTCTGTTCTTTTTTATAAAATTTTCTTTGTTTCTTATCCCGCTTGATGGACAGCATCTTCTTGACCAAGTTCCGTCACCAAATTCTTGATGGACAGCATCTTCTTGACCCGTGTGTTCTCATGGAAGGAGGGAAATGGGGTTCAACTTGTTGTGATGCAGCACCCGTAGGTAGAAATCTGAATTGGTTCCGTGTCGCTGGATGAGGGAAATTCCTTCCGGGAGGATTTTTAGGGGAGAAGTAAACAGCATTTAGGTTCGTAAGAAAGTAAACACGTTAAAAACCCATCAGGTAGCCCGAGTGACGACACAAGATGCTGAACGTCACAAACGCCATCGAATCTTCTTGTTTTATGAAACAATGTCTGCAACAAAGCCGCCAATGGTTGGAACCTCAAGCCTAATTCTCACCAGCAGCGCACGTTGTCACTGAGCCACAAATTAATTTTTTGGGGGTTTTCTCCATACAGTAAGCAATTGCTGGGTAGTAATGCACATAAAAGTCATGTCGGAAGGCACTGCCCTCCTTCTTCACCTTCAAGTCAGACTTCTACCTGCGGGTGTTCCCTCACAATAGAAGCTGCCTTCCCCCCTACCTACCTCCTTCCATGATGGTTCTTGGACTTGGCTTAGATGTTGCTGTCGACCAGGCCGGATATGAAAGATCAAACAAATTTTCTTGTCATTAAATATTTAAGTATGGCATTTTCTTATCAGTATTTATAGATTATTATTAGTCAATATTTATTGAATATTTCGGGAATTTATCAGTATAAAGATTTTTAAAATTTTATTCAGTTTATTATAAAGTGCGGCAGCTAACCTCTTTAATTATTTCCTCGTATGATTAAATAATTTTTTTTCTCTTTCTAATAATTAATATTTTTTTTCTCTTCTCAATATCTGTTACGACGTAGTAAAAAATTAAATATCGAAAACAAATGTAATAACATAAATATAGAATAAAATATAAAAACGCAAATATAAGAAAAACTCAAGTGAAATATTTTTTTTACCTCTTAAAACATTAACTCGATTTTATTGAATGAGGGCAAAGAATGAGTCCATTAACTTTTCCTAATGATAATGGTAATGGCTATCGTTAACATTAGCCTCCATTGCTTTAATCTTTTCAGTAAATAGTTCGAATTTCGCTCTTCAAAAAAAAAATTACTATTTCATTTCGGGTCGTTTGAAAGTGCTTTACAGAAATGCGCTCGCTTTTAACTTGTAATTAAAACTCCGAGCTCCATTGCTCTTTGGAAAGACGATTCATTTGCCATATTTACGTGGGTGGATACTTCCACCACTCACGTAAATAAGAGACAACATTTGACGCATTATTTGAGAAGATGCATGATTCTAGAATTCTGGAATTATAATCATTATCTGTGTTTTTAATTTTTATATCGATGTTACTTTTGTTTATTTTATTACACTATTTTAACAGATGTAATTTAATATTTTCAGAAATATTATAAACGCGTTTTTTTTTTTTTACATTTGAAACTCATATTCTACTTACTTGAGCCATGAATAATTCACCGAATGTATGAAGAAGTGGTTTAAAAATTTAAAATTTTTAATTAAATGTTTTTAAAATTTTTATTCAGTTTATTATAAAATGCGGTAGCTAATCTTCCTAATTACGTCGGATGAAATAATTTTTTTTCTCTTCCCAATACCTACACCTATATAGCAAGAAACAAATATAGAAAACAAATATAATAACACAAATATAGAAAACAAATATGAAAACATAAATGTAGTAAAAACTCAAGGAAAAAAACTTTTCACCTATTAAGACATTAACTTGATTTTATTTTGTAAGGGCAAAGAATGAATCCATTAACTTTTTTTAATGATAATGGTAATGGCTATCGTTAACATTAGCCTTCAGTGCTTTAATATTTTCAGTAAATTGCTCTAATTTCACTCTTCAAAAAAGATAAGTATTTCATTTCGGTTCATTTGAGAGTCCTTTACAGAAATGCGCCATGTTCGCTTTTAACTTGTAATTAAAACTCCGAGCTCCATTGCTATTTGAAATGACGATTCATTTGCCAGTTTTTCCATTGACTCAGAAAATGAGATATCCTTCTACCTCCCCCCCCCCCCCGCGTAAATGTGAGAAAATCTATAAAGCATTTTTGAGAAGATGAATTGACTCCAGAGTTCTGAACTAATAATCATTATCTGTGATTTAACTTTTATATCGATTTTACTTTTGTTTATTTTATTCCACTATTTTTATAGATGTAATTTAATATTATCAGAAATATTACAAAAGCGTTTTTTTTTTTTAATTTAAAACTCATATTCTACTTACTTGAGCCGTGAATAATACACCGAAATGTAAGAAGAAGTGATGCTTTCTGGGAAGACATTCAAAGGTTCATTCAATTTAATACGAAGGAAATAGAAAACAGATAATACATTATATATATATATATATGGTCACTTTGTTCTATCATAATAGCTCTCGAATCTTCTCTGTTGAGGAAGTAGTATTTACAAAAGAAGACACTAGAGAATTATGATCTGCATCCTTCTACGCACTAGATGAATACGGTGTTATTATAAAACTCATCTTTAAGTTCATTCATTCTAAGGTTCAATCCGCTGGCGGAATTGTTGTAGACGGGTTAAGAAATCGATTAGATTCGAAGGCGTTTGGGATGTTTAGCATATTTCCTCGTGAGTCAGATTACCTGGTGTGTGGTTTCCGGGTTTTCTCACATACGATATAATACTCCCCCTTAAAACTCCTCCCTCAAGACATTCCCCTCTTTCTTCAGCGGTACGGAGCCAAACCAGACTTCTTCCTACAGGTGCTCCATCACAAAAGAAGCTGCCCATCTTTCCCTCCTTCCATGAGAACACACGGGTTCACGGACTTGGTCTAGATCTTGCAGTCGACTAAGTGGGTAAAAAACACGACAAACACGTTTTCTTTTAATTGCTTACAAAATTTTCCCCTCTAAGTTTATGATAATTTCTGTTCAGCCTTTATAGATTATTTTTGCTCAATATTCATGCAATGTTTCGTAATTTTATCAGTATAAAGGTTTTTAAATTGTATTCAATTTATTATAAATTGCGGTAGCTAACCTTCTTAATTACGTCTGTTACGTTTTTTTTTTAAATTAATTAAGTTAATTACGTCTTTTTTTTTCTTTTTTCCAATATCTACACCGATATAGCAAGAAATAAATATAGAAAACAAATGTAATAATACGAATATATGAAAAAAATATGAAAACATAAATATAGTAAAAATTGAAAGAAAAATCTTTTTACTTATTAAAACTTTAACTCGATTTTATTTAATGAGGGCAAAGAATGAGTCCATTAACTTTTTAATGATAATGGTAATGGCTATCCTGAACATTATCCTCGATTGCTTTAATCTTTTCTGTAAATAGTTCGAATTTCACTCTTCAAAAAAAGATAAGTATTTCGTTTCGGGTCATTTGAAAGTCCTTTACAGAAATGTGTGGCGCTTTTAACTTATAATTAAGACTCCGAGCTCCATTGCTGTTTCGAATGGCGATTCATTTGCCATTTTTTAATTGATGCTGAAAATGAGATATCTGCACTCACACATAAATGTGAGAAAATCTTTGACGCATTAATTCAGAAGATGAATGATTCCAGGATTCTGAACTTATAATCATTTTCTGTGTTTTTAACTTTTATATCGATTTTACATTCTTTTATTTTATGCCACTATTTTTATAGACGCAATTTAATATTGCCAGAAGTATAATATTTTTTTTAACAACGTGAAACTCATATTCTACTAACGTGAGACATGAATAGTCCCCTAAAATGTTAAGAAGAAATGATGCTTTCTAGGAAGACATTCAAAGATTCATTCATTTTTATATGACTATAAAAAACAGAGTATGCATAATATATATATAGCCACTTTTCTCTATCATAATCGCCATCGAATCTTCTCTGTTCAGAAAGTAGTAGTTACAACAAAAGCCTCTAGAGAATTATGATCTTGTAGCATTTTCCACACGGGAAGAGTTATTGCATTTCTTTCCTAGGAGAGAAGTGTATATTCTTTGACACAAACTATAACTTAAATTTGGCAGCAGGCAGGCAATGTTGTGGGTAGTTATATTACATGTCATCACTTTTTCGTACTAATGAGTGAAACCTTTTACTCAAATCTGATGGCAGATATTCAATGTGATGGATAATGAGACCTCATGAAATTAGTGATTGTCAGTATGACCTTCACAAGTCGAAACAATTACAGATGGACTATACACCATGACTTGTTCCATCGTGATTGGTGACAGACTATAGGCTGAAAAAAGTATCTATTCAAATGAGAAGTGAGGTTAGCTGCTCCCCCCCTCCTCTTTGACGGATTTTCTTAAAGGGAGGATTTTGGAGAAGAGAGTTCTATGACGGGTCGACAACAGGCGTTTTATTTCTCTTATATGAAATGGCATAACAGGCCGGAGTTTCCGCCTGTTTCCAAAGTGAGCTCATTTTGATTTCGAGTATCACGCAGTGTGATAATTAAGGTCTGCTGCAGACCTGGTGAAATAGATTCGACGTAGACTCGAGAACTCTGAAAATCTCCGACGTTATAGTATGCGGTTAAATAAAATATTTTAACTTTAAAAGAATTTAAATCAGACACAAACAGGTGAAATATGTTTCAAATGATTTAATAACTGATTGTTAGTACGGAGGAGCCTTTGAAAGATAAGCATTCCCCCAAGGCGACATTAAAGTCGTGAGGGAAAGCGTATTAGGTTGTTACTTAAACATTTAAATTCTGTTATATGAATCTACAACAACGTATTTAATACGAGTATGAATATTTATACGAGTATGAATATAAACTTTATTTCAAGTTATATTAGTCTGATTTCTATTTAAAAGCTAAGCTGGAATTTAAAAAAAAATAAATATTATAATATTATAAAATTGAAATTTGTTAATATTATAAAAAACATAATATATATCATATTTAAATAACAAATTTTGCTTATCTGAAAATTTTCTTTTTTTTTTTTTTCTACCGTCTTATTGATTCATACAATAGGATAAGAAATAGTTAAGTGAAATAAAATAAAATGATAAAGAAAATACGATTAAACTCATCCTCTGAAACAAAAAAATTATTCCTATGTAACTTTTTATGTTATGGCCAAGTCCATTTTTGGCCAAATTCTCCCGTTATCCTGGATTTTCCGGGACAAATTTTAGGCGCAGCCAAACATGCTGATAGGCGATCGAAATGTGTTCATCTGAGGGACTCCCATGCAAAATTTCAGCCAAATCGATCGAAAATTACTCCCTTAAAACGCTAAAAACACTAAAAAAAAAGCTCGGAGAGCGCCCAGAGCGTGTATTTGTGACTTAAACGCATACTTGCTTATATCTATGGAAAAAAATTTGCTAGGCCAATTCTTTTAAGGGGTTTAACTAGTGGCGTGAAATGCTATTTAACGATATACACATTGTGGGAATCGCACGTTAATTTCTCCCGATTTGGTACCCGGGTATATCGGCGAATGCCCAATTGGGGCTCGGCGAGCGCATGCCCGTAACTTCTACAAATAATTTCTTAGAGACACACGGATGGTGGCTATCGATTCGTGGCGTAGCCCTACATCCTCTGGAAACATCAAAAAAATTATTCCTATGTAACTTTTTATGTTATGGCCAAGTCCATTTTTGGCCAAATTCTCCCGTTATTGGATTTTCCGGGACAAATTTTAGGCGCAGCCAAACATGCTGATAGGCGATCGAAATGTGTTCATCTGAGGGACTCCCATGCAAAATTTCAGCCAAATCGATCGAAAATTACTCCCTTAAAACGCTAAAAACACTAAAAAAGCTCGGAGAGCGCCCAGAGCGTGTATTTGTGACTTAAACGCATACTTGCTTATATCTATGGAAAAAAATTTGCTAGGCCAATTCTTTTAAGGGGTTTAACTAGTGGCGTGAAATGCTATTTAACGATATACACATTGTGGGAATCGCACGTTAATTTCTCCCGATTTGGTACCCGGGTATATCGGCGAATGCCCAATTGGGGCTCGGCGAGCGCATGCCCGTAACTTCTACAAATAATTTCTTAGAGACACACGGATGGTGGCTATCGATTCGTGGCGTAGCCCTACATCCTCTGGAAACATCAAAAAAATTATTCCTATGTAACTTTTTATGTTATGGCCAAGTCCATTTTTGGCCAAATTCTCCCGTTATCCTGGATTTTCCGGGACAAATTTTAGGCGCAGCCAAACATGCTGATAGGCGATCGAAATGTGTTCATCTGGGGGACTCCCATGCAAAATTTCAGCCAAATCGATCGAAAATTACTCCCTTAAAACGCTAAAAACACTAAAAAAAGCTCGGAGAGCGCCCAGAGCGTGTATTTGTGACTTAAACGCATACTTGCTTATATCTACGGAAAAAAATTTGCTAGGCCAATTCTTTTAAGGGGTTTAACTAGCGGCGTGAAATGCTATTTAACGATATACACATTGTGGGAATCGCACGTTAATTTCTCCCGATTTGGTACCCGGGTATATCGGCGAATGCCCAATTCGGGCTCGGCGAGCGCATGCCCGTAACTTCTACAAATAATTTCTTAGAGACACACGGATGGTGGCTATCGATTCGTGGCGTAGCCCTACATCCTCTGGAAACATCAAAAAAATTATTCCTATGTAACTTTTTATGTTATGGCCAAGTCCATTTTTGGCCAAATTCTCCCGTTATCCTGGATTTTCCGGGACAAATTTTAGGCGCAGCCAAACATGCTGATAGGCGATCGAAATGTGTTCATCTGGGGACCCCATGCAAAATTTCAGCCAAATCGATCGAAAATTACTCCCTTAAAACGCTAAAAACACTAAAAAAAGCTCGGAGAGCGCCCAGAGCGTGTATTTGTGACTTAAACGCATACTTGCTTATATCTACGGAAAAAAATTTGCTAGGCCAATTCTTTTAAGGGGTTTAACTAGCGGCGTGAAATGCTATTTAACGATATACACATTGTGGGAATCGCACGTTAATTTCTCCCGATTTGGTACCCGGGTATATCGGCGAATGCCCAATTCGGGCTCGGCGAGCGCATGCCCGTAACTTCTACAAATAATTTCTTAGAGACACACGGATGGTGGCTATCGATTCGTGGCGTAGCCCTACATCCTCTGGAAACATCAAAAAAATTATTCCTATGTAACTTTTTTATTATATGGCCAAGTCCATTTTTGGCCAAATTCTCCCGTTATCCTGGATTTTCCGGGACAAATTTTAGGCGCAGCCAAACATGCTGATAGGCGATCGAAATGTGTTCATCTGGGGGACCCCCATGCAAAATTTCAGCCAAATCGATCGAAAATTACTCCCTTAAAACGCTAAAAACACTAAAAAAAGCTCGGAGAGCGCCCAGAGCGTGTATTTGTGACTTAAACGCATACTTGCTTATATCTACGGAAAAAAATTTGCTAGGCCAATTCTTTTAAGGGGTTTAACTAGCGGCGTGAAATGCTATTTAACGATATACACATTGTGGGAATCGCACGTTAATTTCTCCCGATTTGGTATGTAACTTTTTTATGTTATGGCCAA